>PVIU01003304.1:120311-148775 GCA_004026605.1 Ondatra zibethicus
GAGGAAGGTTGTTTCCTAATTTTCTGAGAAATCGCCACACTGACATCCATAGGGGTTGTACCAGCTTGCATTCCCACCAGCAATGCAGAAGTGTTCCCTTTTCTCCACAGCCTCTCCAGCATAAGTTGTCATCAGTGTTTTTGATCTTGGCCATTCTTACAGGTGTAAGATGGGATCTCAGAGTTGTTTTGATTTGCATTTCTCTGATGACTAAGTGTCTTTCAGCCATTTTAGATTCCTCTGTTGAGAGTTCTCTGTTTAGGTCTGTGCTCCATTTTTTTTATTGGATTATGTGTTCTTTTGGTGTCTAATTTCTTGAGTTTCTTGTATATTTTGGAGATCAGACCTCTGTCTGATGTGGGATTAGTGAAGATCTTTTCCCATTCTGTAGGCTGGCGTTTTATCTTGTTGACCGTGTCCTTTGCTTCACAGAAGCTTTTCAGTTTCAGGAGGTCCCATTTATTAATTGTTTCTCTCAGTGTCTGTGCTGCTGGGGTTCTATTTAGGAAGTGGTTCCCTGTGCCAATGCGATCAAGCGTACTTCCCACTTTCTCTTCTATAAGGTTCAGTGTGGCTGGCTTTATGTTGCGGTCTTGGATCCATTTGGACTTGAGTTTTGTACATGGTGATAGATAGGGGTCTACTTTCATTTTTCTACATGTTGATATCCAGTTATGCCAGCACCACTTGTTGAATATGCTTTCTTTTTTCCATTTGATATTTTTTGCTTCTTTATCAAATATCAGGTGTTCGAAGATGTGTGATTTGATATCCGGGTCTTCTATTCGGTTTCACAGCCCTGGATTTATTTTTATATTTATTCAACAGTATGCGTGTATATGTATATTTTTGTAAGTGAGTGCCACGGGTTTTGGATACCCTTGAAGGCCAGAAGAGGGCACCAGATTCCCTGGAACTGGAGTTAAAGGCCACCATTGTGAGCTTCCTGATGTAGATGCTGGGAACTGAACTCCGGTCCTTTGGAAGAGCAACATTTGTTCTTAACCTATGAACCATCTCTCCAGCCTAAGACATTTTTCTTCCTTCCTGCTGCTGGGGGCTAAACCCATGGTATTGTGCATGTTAGTCAAGCTCTCTACCACTGAGCTACGTCCCCACCCTAGACTAATGCTACTTTTTCTCTTGACGTAAACAGAGACTGCGCTTTTGTTTCCCGGCTGCCCAGACCCGAATAATCACACAGAAACTATATTAATTACAACACTGTTTGGTCAACAGCTCAGGCATATTTCTAACTAGCTCTTACATCTTAAATCAACTCATTTCTATTATTTTATATTTTCCCACAAGACTCATGGTTTGTTACTGCACATCTTGCTTCTTGGGCGGTTAGGTGGCATCTATCTTACTCTGCCTTCTTTCTCCCTGCATTCAGTTTAGTTTTCCCAACCTAGCTATATTCTGCCCTGCTGTAGGCCAAAGCAGCTTCTTTATTAACCAATGGTAATAAAACATAATCATAACATTCAGAGGGGAACCCCACATCATCTTGGTGTGTTGGTGACTTGGTTCCACTGTTCTCTCTGCAGCCTTGCTAGTGGTTTGTTTCCAGTGACCGGATGTGTTTTTACGTCTTCAAGCAATTCTCTGCTAACCTCCTATAGGAATCCACAGTTTTATGCAAAAGCTGCTTTTTTTTTGTATTGTAGCCCCAATACCCATTCTGTTCCTGAATGGCATTTAAAAAACTTTGGGACTTTCCTTATTCTGTGACCACACTGTTTTTATAGCTACTTTATCATGGTGCCTGGATTAGTGTGGTTCTTATTATTTACATGTCCTTTTTTTTTTCCTCAGTAAACTAGGAGGTCCTTGAAGATAATCCATTTCTAGCACCCGGCATGAACCTGGTTTGGAGTGGATGTTCAGTGATTATCTGTGGATAGAGAGATGGGCCAACATGGTCTATAGCTGTTTGTCTGTCTGTAGAGCAAGTGGAGTCATCTGGCTCCCCTGCAGCTCCAGAGGACTGACGCCTTGCACCAATCCCACCATGCCAGGGCACTTCCGCTCTAGCTGGAAGCTGAGACCCACCCCAGATGCCCTTTTCCCTGGGTAAATACCCACGATCACTTTTTTGCTGTATCACATTGACAGATCACTCGGCATCAGCCCTGCTGTCCCGGAAAGCCACGCTGCAAGTCAAGAGGATATCAGAAGCCAGAGCATGCATGAGTTTGTTTCTGAAAAAGGTGCGCATACGATTGGAAATTTAAGGTCTATTTCATTGTTTTTAATTTGTGTGTGTGTGTGTGTGTGCGCGCGCGCACGCACATATAGTGTGCATGTGAGTATGTATATATATGAGTGTGGGTGTCCTCAGAGGCCAGAAGAGGGTGTCTGAGCCACTGGAGCTGGAGTTACAGGCTCTTGTGAGTCACCTGACATAGTCACTGGGAACCAAACTCGTGTCTTCAGAAAGAGCAGCAGACATCCTTAACTGCTGAGTGTCTCTGGCTTAGAGCAGAGGTGAGTTAAAGGAGCCATGGCCAAAGCATTTTCATCTTACGCAGATGGCACATAAGAGCAGGGGCATTTCTGATTTACAGCCCAGATGATGCCCGCAGATCTCCTAAGGATGATTCCTGGGTCAAGAAGACACCCACTGTCAGAGTGTTTTGTCTGTATTTAAATTCCCGGCTGGATCCAGGTATGGTAGCTCACACCTGTAATCCCAGCACTTAGGAGGCTGACTTGGGAAGATTGCTAAGCATTCTAGCCAGCCTGAGCTACATAGCAAGTTCTAGGCTATCCTGAGCTAGAGTCAGACCTCGTTCTCTGAAGGCATAAATAATATTTTTTTCTACTTTAACTCAGACCCCCATGCATAACAGGAAGAGAGCTATGAGCTTGCTTCTGCTTCCTTCTCTCTGTTATAGAAATAAATACACCTTTTCAGTGGGTTCAGATCTCTGTGCTGCCCCTCACCAGAGGTCTTTGTCTAGAAAATAGGAAACTACCTGGGGCCATCTTTGGTCCCTGGTGTTAACAGTTACTGGATCTGCTCTCCAAACTAAAGGGAAGGAGTGGAGCAATCATGTCCTAATCTGTGGTCTGTCTGGGTAGGAGGAGTTAGACAGGATAATGACAGATTTTAACAGCAATGACTGATGGGACAGCTGAGAACCTGAGGGAGCAGTGGGAAGAAGCCTGAGACAAACCCGCTCTGCCAAAGATGGGTAGCTGTGGCCACAGAGGCATGTGATCTCATCACTTTAAGGAATACAGCAGCACGTTGTGGTGGCGCATGCCTTTAATCCCAGCACTCAGGAGGCAGAGGCAGGCGGATCTCTATAAGACCAGGTCAGCCTGGTCTACAGAGTGAGTTCCAGGACAGGTACAACTGTTATACAGAGAAGCCCTGTTTTGGAAATACCAAAACCACCACTACCACCACCAACAACAATTTTTAAAAAAAGGAAGGAAGGAAGAAATAAAGAAAGGAAAGAAAAAAGAACCAGCATTTCCAGACCAGGGTGTGTTGTGGTGGAGCACTTGCCTGCTATGAGGAGGGCTGGGTTGCCAAAAGAAGGCAAAAGTTGGTAGAATCTGCAGCCACCCAACCCCACTATCACCTGTGGTTTTGTTGTTGTTGTTGTTGTTTGTTTGTTTTTGTTTTTTGAGACAGGGTCTCTCTGTGTTGCCCTGGCTGTCCTGAAACTCACTTTGTAGACCAGGTTGGCCTTGAACTCAGAGATCCACCTGCCTCTGCCTCCCAAGTGCTGGGATTAAAGGTGTGTGCCACCACTGCCTGGCTTTTATCCCTTCCCCCCCCACCCCCAATTAATACAAGGTCTCATTGTCTCCCAGCCTGGCCTTGAACTGCAGATCCTCCTGCCTTAGCCTACCAACTGCTGACTGTGTGCACCACCATGCTAAGCTCCCTTTTGTGACAGCCTGCTTATTAATTAAAATGATAATCTTTGCCCTTGGTGAAAAATTCAGTCTTTAAAGTTTTTGTTAAATTATTTGTGTGTGTGTGTATGGGTGTTGTCTCACATGTACAAGTGTCCATGGAGGAAAAACTTACAGAAATGGAATTGCTAGAAAAAAATACAGATATTGGATTCACAAGAAAAGCATACAGTCGGAATTCACTTGCCCCTAAGCCTGTGTTGCGCATTGTCCAGTTATTTCTGACGAGGGACACGGCTCTTCGTTATTGCAGTAGACCACATGCAGAGCCTTTCCTTTGTTTGGCCTTTCCCTGAGGAGGCATCTTAAGCTGGAGCTGCTGGGTCAGAGGCATGGGTGCTGGAAACATGGCGTATCAGTTGCCGTCCCTACTGCTGTGATAAGATGCCCGGAGAAGAACAAGCTAAGGGAGAGAGGCTTTGTTTGGTCTCACGGTACAGACCATGGAGGTGGGGGAGGTGACAGCAGCAGGGACCTGAGGCAGGTGGCCACATTGTGTTCACACTCAGGAGGCAGAGCGCATGGATGCTAGTTCTGAGCTCGTGTTCTCCAAGCCAGACAGGAATAGCCCCACCCACAGTGAAGATGGATCTTCCAATTTGATCAATCAAGATACTCCCTCACAGATATGCCCAGAAGCTAAATAATCCCTCACATTTATGTTTGGAGACTTGTTCCTTGAGTGACTCTAATTCCTTTTAAGTTGATGACACTGCATCACACATGACGAAACCCTTTTCTTCCCCCTCCTCCAGTCCCACCCTGCCTGCAAAAGCCCCAAGCTGACTTCAAACCAATTCAACCTTTATGGGAAGAGCCCGCTAATCGTGTACTTCTTCCTCAACTACTCCAAGCTGCAGCTGTATGGCCAGGATGTACTGGTCAGCAGGAGAGAAAAGACCAAAGTCATCCCATATCCTTTCCACTAGACTCCTGCCACCTCTTTGCAGAAGCAGGGCTTGAGGGGAAGCATCCAGGCTGTAGTGCGTAACCTGACACACAGTGGGTACTTGGTAGGAGCAGCCATGGTATGTGCTTCAGGGGTAGAGTCTTGCTTGTGTGCTAAGGTGAGTGCTGGCCAGTAGACCCTAAGCATGTCAAATTTCCCCATGTACAGAGCCATGCTTTTTCATCTTTCAGTATGAACTTAGGTATCATAGCTAGATGCTCACTGGTCCAAGAGTGTATGGACCATCAGTTTTGGCATCCATGCGAGAGTTTCATCTAATCTCCCCCTTCCCAGCTCCATATGGAGCTGGTAAAAAGCTCGGCTCATGGGAAACAGGTGCAGCATGTGTTGGTATTCTGAGCCTTAACAACAGGCCTTGGGGCTAGAACATGGGTTCTACTGGGAATCAGTTTGCTCTGTTTGTTCAGACAGCTCCAGACTCTGGAACTAATGCTACACTAGCCAGCCAAGTGACTTTTTTATTTATCGTACAATCCCAGTTTCTCTGTGGGCATCACTTTTTTCATCTATAAAATCAAAATAAGGGTTTCTGCCTCAGGAGTGTTGTTTGTTTTCTAAGACAAGTCTGTCTGTGTAGTCCTGGCTGGCCTGGAACTTACTGTGTATGTAGATCGGGCTGGTCTTGAACTCACAGAGATCTGCCTTCCTTGGCCTCCTGAGTGCTGGGATTTAAGACTTGTGCCACCACACCCAGCTTCAGGGGCACTTTTGCAGATTGATTCCCAGAGCAGTAGAGGGTGCTCAGCACATGTCTGGTACTCCACTGCCTTTGGTGGCTCATGGGCAGGAGGGCACCAGAAGGCCTTTTCCTCTCCTGCCCGTAGATCATACACAGATTTCTGAAGGATGGTGACAGCTGTCACTAGACAACATGATCCAAGCTGTCCCAGCATCACCCTGCCCTTTAGGTCACTGTGGCTCCTGAGGCAGCAGCTGTTGTGACTGGGTGGTGTATAGCTGGCACTAAATGACACTAAATGCCATTGCTGTTGTCACCATCCTCTAAAGGAAGGGTTATCTTTTCTTTTTGAGAGGTTCTTAAGTTAGGGTCTGACCATATAGCTGAGGCTGGCCTCAAACTCAGGGCAATCCTCCTGTCTCAGCCTCATGATTGCTGAGATTACAGGTATAAATCACCAGACCTGGCTGTTATCCCCTTTCATAGATAGATAAATGGAGACATAGAGAGTGACAGCGAAGGTTCCATAGCTTGTCACAAATGCAGCTGAGGTTCTAACCAGGGGCGGGAGTGCAGCAGAGGAGAAAGGTGTGGTTTGATTTGGTGTCTCCTGCAGCTCTGGCTGGCCTGGAACTCCCTGTGTCCTTGAACTTGATCCTCCTAATTCTATTTCCCAAGTGCCAGAATTACCGGTGTGCATCACCACACCTGACTGAAAGAGGGGCCTCTTCAGCATTAAACTTGAAATGGACAATGAAACTGAGTGTGGCGGTATATACATATAGTGCCAACACTCAGAAGGGAGGGGCAGGAGGCTAGTTGTTAACTTGAGACATAGCTGGATCCTGTTTCAAAAAACCAAAATCCAGCTGGGCTTGATGTGCACACCTTTAGTCTCAGCACTCAGGAGGCAAAGGCAGGTGGATCTCTGTGAGCTCAAGGCTAGCCTGGTCTACATAGTAAGACTATCTTTAAAAAAAACAAACCAAACCAAACCCAAATGCCAAGCCAGAAAACAAGAGATGAGTCATCAGGCCTCCAAGGAGAGGGATATTAGAGTCCCTTCCCCTTTACCATTGTGGTGACAGACTCCAAGTCCAGACTGTTCAGCTGGGCTCAGAACTAAACCGGTGGCCTGCAGCTGCAGTGCTGTGTAGAAAGAACCGGTAATGCTGGGGAACCCTCTGGAAACAATGCTGCACTGCCCAGCAGGGGATGCTACCTTCCTTCTTCTTCAGACATCTAAGGAAGTATTTTCTGCCTCCCA
Source organism: Ondatra zibethicus (assembly GCA_004026605.1). Classification (NCBI taxonomy): domain Eukaryota; kingdom Metazoa; phylum Chordata; class Mammalia; order Rodentia; family Cricetidae; genus Ondatra; species Ondatra zibethicus. The sequence goes on from PVIU01003304.1 coordinate 127,164, forward strand.
ACCGTGGACAGGGCCAAAGCGGGTGACAAGGGGGACACTGCCTGACCACAGAGAGGACAGCTCTCTTCATTCCCAGGCTAGCCCTGGCCAACCTCAGGTCACTCCCTCCAGAACCCCAGAGCACCAAACATTGTCCTTTGTGCAGTCCGTGCTCCCCCTCCCCGCTCCGTCTGCAGCCAGCTACATGAGACACTCGCCTCTCGTTTTCTGGTTTGGTGTTTGGGTTTGGGTTTGGGTTTGGTTTTTTGTTTTTTTTCTTTTAAGCATGAGTCTCAGCCACTAACAGTGTTGGGGGGGGGCAATACAGTGGGTCTTTCCTTGACAGCAGAATCCACTGACTCTGCCATGACCTACGCTGACATCATCTACCTGGTCATGAAGAACATGGAGACTCGAAAGAGAAAGCTCAGGCGGCTGTATCAGCTGCACGAGAGCGAGTGGACCTATTTTAACAACTACCTAACGGAGCTGCAGGAGAACTTCGAGAGGTAGGAGGGTGTAGGTGTGGACACCTGTCCACTGCAGCGGCCAGCAGGGTTTAGCTACAGTGGGGTGGGGCTGCTAGCTTGCTCTCTACCTTCACTGAGTAGAGTCAGCCTTCCTGTGCTCAGCCAGATGAGAAACAGCTCATTGATAGAGCCTAGCTCCTTTCTTTAGAATGTGTGCGTATGTGTGTGTTTCCCCACTGTGTGTGGTGGCTGTCAGTTGTAAGTCTAGTATTCAGGAAGGCTGAGGCAAAATTACCTCAAGTTCTGGATTACAGAGGAGGAGCCTATCTACACACACACACACACACACACACACACACACACACGAAGAAAAAGCTCTTTAGGCCGGGCGGTGGTGGTGCATGCCTTTAATCCCAGCACTCGGGAGGCAGAGGCAGACGGATCTCTGTGAGTTCAAGTCCAGCCTGGTCTACAGAGCTAGTTCCAGGACAGGCTCCAAAGCCGCAGAGAAACCCTGCCTCAAAACACCAAAAAAAAAAAAAAAAAAAAAAAAAAAAAAAAAAAAAAAAAAAAAAAAAAAAAAAAAAAAAAAAAAAGAAAGAAAGAAAGAAAGAAAAGAAAAGAAAAGAAAAAGCTCTTTAGTTAAAGGCTGACATCACGGTGTGTGCCTGTAATCCCAGCACTCAGAAAACTGAGGCAGAAGCATCCTAACTGGGCTCCAGATAGACCTGGCCTGGGAGGTGCATACGGCTAGGAGAGGGCGTCACTCATGCTGTGTTCCCTTTGCTAAGCCTACAGCAGCAAGCCCAGAAATCCACCTGTCTTTGATCCCCAACGTATGTCTCTGACACTCATAGATTGCCCAGCGAGTGCTTTTAACCACTGAGACTCCTCTCCAACCCTCTTGCCACCTAACTTCTGACACAGGGTCTCCTACTGAATCTGGAGTGAGCTCCAGGGACCCTCCTGTGTTTGCCTCTCTAGCACTGAGATTGCAGACATATCTCACCCACCACGTGGTTTTTTGAGACAGATTTTCTCTGTAGCTTTGGAGCCTGTCCTGGAACTAGCTCTTGTAGACCAGGCTGGCCTCGAACTCACAGAGATCCGCCTGCCTCTGCCTCCCGAGTGCTGGGATTAAAGGTGTGCGCCACCACCGCCCGGCCTGCTTTGTTTTTTAAATGATGACCAGAGCTGGAATGAAAGTGGCCATGTGGAAGATGACTCATAGGTGGGATAGGATGCTTTAGGGACATTACTACTTGTTTCTCTAATAGAAGACAGGTCCAGAGCATTGGCTCTGATGTTGGACAGACTCTGTCTTATTATCCATGTCAATTTATTTTATGTGTGTGTCTTGCATTTCTGCATGTATGTGTACCACCTTAATGCCTGGTACCTACATAGAAGTCAAAAGAGGTGATTGAATCTCCTGGAATTGGAATATTGATGGTTGTGAGCTGCCTGTGCTGAGTATTGGGTGTGGGTCTTCTCTAAGAGTAACCTGTGCTCAGGGCTGGAGAGATGGCTCAGTGGTTAAGAGCACTGACTGCTTTTCCAGAGGACCCAGGTTCAATTCCCAGCACCCACATGGCAGCTCACAACTGTCTGAAGATCCAGTTGCAGGGGATCTGACACCTTCACACCAATGCACATAAAATAAAGTTAAATAAACCATAAAAATATTTTTTAAAAAAAGAGTAACTTGTGCTCTTAACTACTGAGCCATCAATACAGCCCCTTGTGACAGCATCTCAACTCACATAAACATATACTACTGGCTCTTTTGTTGACTTTGAATACTCAGAATGTGTATTGTCTATTTGCATTTCAAAAGTCAACTAAGGGTTATCCAGTTCAGCAAAGCCATTATGTGCCCTGTGAACACACTCTACCGAAAGTTTTCAGTAGCGGCCAACACTTGCTGAGCATTTCCTGTGTACCTGGCACTAGTGAACCTTTGATCCACACCAGCTCACACCTCACCACAAATCCAGTGAGCTCTGTGAACACACTAGCATGGAGAAGTAAAGTCATTTCCCCAGGGTCACACAGCAAGCAGAAGAGGCCCAGTGGATTCAGCTTCCTTCTGAAACTATGCATATAACAGGATTTATTTTTTTAAGATGGTGGAGCCCTTATCTCTTCTGTGGTTTCATTTTATATCCATCCTAAAAGCCCAGCGGTCTGTATGTGGGATGTGGTGACCCCTGTGTGGTTAACCGTTTCCTGGCAAACTAACGTAGATGTTTATCTGACAAGATCACATTGCAGTCGGGTGGTGGTGGCGCACACCTTTAATCCTAGCACTCAGGAGGCAGAAGCAGAGTGATCACTGTGAGTTTGAGACCAGCCTGGACTACAGAATGAGTTCCAGGACAGCCAAAGCTACACGGAGAAACCCTGTCTCAGGAAAGAGAGAGAGAGAGAAAGAAAGAAAAAGAAAAGACTACATTGACGCTTTAATTTTTTTCAATATATGTCTTTTGTCATCTTATCCCCCAGGGGGGTGAATATTATCAATCAAAAAGCAGCAGAAAGAAAAAAGGCCAACCACTCCTCTCTCTCGCCCTCCTTACTGTTTGATGACTTGTTTGACAAGAAATCCAAAGGAAACTCCCACCGGGAAACGGCGTTTCTCTCAAGGTTTGTTCAAACAGAAGCCTTGGAAAATGTCCAGCGTGAATGATGGGAGAATTCTCACCACATGGGGCAGGTGTGCAGGTGCATGTCTGGGTCCAAAGGGCACCCGCTGAGCTTTCCCTATTTCCTCCTGCCTCAGAATAGAGAACTGGACCAGGGGTGGGTGGATTGTAATAGGGACAGTTTACTTTTTTTAATTTATTTTATTTTATTTTATTTTGGTTTTGTGAGACAGGGTTTCTCTGTGGCTTTGGAGCCTGACCTGGAACTAGCTCTTGTAGACCAGGCTGGCCTCTAACTCACAGGGATCCACCTGCCTCTGGGATTAAAGGCGTGTGCCACCACCGCCCAGCTGGAACAGTTTATTAAGGAAGGAAAAGGGCCAATTCTGAGGGTAGAGGTGGGCTAGAGAGTCAGGAGCCTCAGATGTCACTTGGGGTCACTCACACAGCACCACCTGGGTCAACCAGGGTCCTGGGGCTCTTCTCCCACGAGCTCTGTTTTGTCACCAATAGCCATGATCAGGAGGGGGTTTTCCAGTCTTTCTGCCAGCTGGCATCTCTCGACTGCTCCTCTATCTCCTCACCACCTCTCCTGCCCCTCATCCTTCATCACAATGCCTTCCTCCATCCCCACCTTCCCTGCCACAGCTTTTTCTTGAGACCTGTGCTCCCAGAAGTTTTATGGGGATGTTAAGGGATTTAAAAGAAATTAATTCTATGTGTATATGACTGCATGCAGAGTATGCACCCCATTCATGCAGGAGCCCAAGATGTCAGAAAAAGATAGCTGAGACCCTGGAATGAGAGTTAGGGACAGTTGTGAGTGCTGGGAACTGAACCCAGGTCCTCTGGAAGAGCAGCCAGTGACCTTAATTGCTTGCCCATCTCTCCAGCCCCAGTGGTCAGTTGTTTTACAGCTTCCATGTACTGTTGGTTGGAGAGGAACCTTTGGAAGCCTACACTAGGAGGTGGCTGCAATCCCTGCATCATAAGAAGTTTTGTTTGAATATATCCTGAAAGACATAAATTTTACAAAATGAAAGCTACAAGTCTAAATAATAGTAACATGGTCATACTCACCCACGGCCTCATCAAGGGCAAGAGCCAGGAAAGCTGTGTACATGCTCACCCCTGGAGAGTCACTCATGTATAACTTGTTCCCTGAAATGTGACCCCCTGCACTGTTAAAAAAATGTGCACACCTTTAATCCCAGCACTCGGGAGACAGAGGCAGGCGGGTCTGTGTGAGTTTGAGGCCAGCCTGGCTACAGAGTAAGTTCCAGGACAGCCAGGGCTACATAGTGAGACCCTGTCTCAAAAAACAACAACAAAAAACTAGCCAGGCGGTGGTGGCACACGCCTTTAATCCCAGCACTCGGGAGGCAGAGGCAGGCAGATCTCTGTGAGTTTGAGGCCAGCCTGGTCTATAAGAGCTAGTTCCAGGACAGGCTCCAAAGCTACAGAGAAACCCTGTCTCGAAAAAACAAAACAAAACAAAACAAAAAACCCAAAACAAAAAAACCAAACAAACAAATAGAAAACCACTTACTGATGGTTATTTATTGAGAATGTGATAAAATACAAAATAATAATTGTAAGGGGGAATCCAGTGGTGGAAGAGATTGAGAAGGTAGTAGGAGACAGCATCCTCATCCTCTCGCGGCTGCAATATTTCCACCCCTCGCTGGGGTTATTCAGACGTCCTCCACACACCTACGCTTTTCTTCTGACCCGATGCTGCTTCCATCTCCCTGAGGCATCTTTCTCTGGCTTCTCTGCTGGTTTACTCTTTGATCTTTGTTGTTTGTCTCTGTATTCCCGGTGACTTGGACTGCCTTCATAGTTCAGGGGGAAGCTCCAAAAAGCCCACAGGAGCCAGCCCTTATGGCTGGGGCTCCTCCCTTCATGTGACAGAGAAGCAAGGCACCTGAACAGGGAGGCCCTGAGCATCATCAGCCTCTCTTCTCAGGACCATTCTGTGCTGGGGAGGGAAGAGCCTTTCTGATACCTGGGCTGATACCTGGCTGACTGCTTTCTGGAAATGCTGTGGAACAGGTGCCTTGCATTTATATAACCCCTCAATTCCATTTATTTTCTTATATTTCTTTATGGTCTTATATCACCAACCTCTTTATTTTAGTTTCTCTAGGAAATAAAAACCTTTAATTCTTGTGACAGTTCAAATCGTTATATAAATTAGGACTGCAGCTAGATGTGCATCACAGAAAAAAATGGAAAAGTCACAGTGTAGACGTTAAACCCTGGAAGTGGACAATCTAGGCCTGGTGAGGGTTTCAGGGCCTTCGGGAAAACAGAACCCACCCTGTCCCTTAGGGTTCCTCAGGGTCTCACGTGACTGCTGAAATTGCAGGCATTCAGTCTGTGTTCCAGGCCAGCAACCCAAGAAGGTTAATCTTACTTATTGTTAGCATTCTTCCCAGAAGTCCCAGTTACTTTCCCTGTACTCTTATTGGCAGTATAAGAATATAGCACTTTTCCCCTCACCACTTTCGTGCACAATTCAGTATTTCTGAAAATCATTTTGAAATTTGATGATTTTGATGATTTGAATGACTCCTGTAATTTTAGCGATGAGCATCAGTGACCACAATCTAGTTTTTAAACTTTCCCCTCATCTAATGAAGCTCTGGCGGGCTCATTTCCAATAGATTCCCATTCCTTTCTGTGTTTTAGAAGGACCTTCCCTGGAAATACCATGATATTACCACTTTATTTCAGGGGCCTGGTAATAGTCACATGGTACAAAGGAGCTTGGGAATTGTAATTTTAAAAATTGAGACTATTTCCATCCCCAAACTGGTTCCATTGGATTTAAATTTTTCTCTAAATTGAGAAAAGGCTGTGACTTTTAAAGTTAACCGGCAGTTTGGCGGTCGACTGTAGGGGTCATAGGGGAGCATCACTAACAGCTCTAGCTTCTCAAGCATCAGAACTGCACCAGTCTAACTCCCTCAGACCTGACTACCTGTTTCTTCACCTGACCCTAAACCCAGCGCAGGCACAGTCTTCCCTATGTTGGGTGCCTGTCCTCAAGGTCAGGATCGTATTTCCCCGGACTCCTGTTCAGTCTTGGCCCTCAAGCTGCTGCTAGAAGATCAATGAGGGGGAGTGGCCTTGTGTTGGCCTCTACTTCCTTTCTCTTTGCCAGCCTTGCCAACTCGTGTAACTTCCCATGTGTTTCAAGGTGCCAGTGGAGCTGCTTCCGGAGAAACCACACTGAATTTCTGAGCTGGTTTTATTGACATCCATTTTGCTTCCGCACAGGAAGAAACAGAAAGAGGTAGAAGAGAAACGGAGGGTTTTCCAGTCCCCTTTCTCATTGCAAAATCCTGTGGATAACTACTCTCTGGGCCTAAAAAGCCCCTACAGAATCGGATCTACTTCCAGTACCAGGTGAGGTGGGCCGACAGTGGGAAGATGGGACTAGGAAGTACCCACCTTCCAGCCCAGCTTCCTCAGTGTTTGCCACACAGGGTTTCTCTATGGCTTTGAAGCCTGTCCTGGAACTAGCTCTTGTAGACCAGGCTGTCCTCAAACTCACAGAGATCCACCTGCCTCTGCCTCCCAAGTGCTGGGATTAAAGGCATGCGCTGCCACCGCCTGACTCACTGCATCTTTTCAGACATTTTGCTTCCCCTCACTATTTGAAGTATTGTCATAATAGTGCTACATTGTAGACGAAAATGACAGCTCCATTTACCAATGGTTTACCCCTTGTTGAACAGTAAGAAAATAACCATTTACCAATGGTTTACCCCGTGTTGAACAGTAAGAAAATAACATTTACCAATGGTTTACCCTGTGTTGAACAGTAAGAAAATAACCATTTACCAATGGTTTACCCCTTGTTGAACAGTAAGAAAATAACCATTTACCAATGGTTTACCCTGTGTTGAACAGTAAGAAAATAACCATTTACCAATGGTTTACCCTGTGTTGAACAGTAAGAAAATAACCATTTACCAATGGTTTACCCCTTGTTGAACAGTAAGAAAATAACCATTTACCAATGGTTTACCCCTTGTTGAACAGTAAGAAAATAACCATTTACCAATGGTTTACCCCTTGTTGAACAGTAAGAAAATAAGCCCAGCACAAACATGACCACATATGAAAGTTAAGCTTTCCTGAGGTAGGGACTTAGTCATGGGTTCCCAAACACAGACACAGGTCACAGCCTGACAAGCAGCTGGTGAAGGGCAGCAAATACATCAGCAAATTAAATGCCCACAGTACTGGGGAACCTGGGAAGATGGAGCAGGGCTCCAGGAACCGTGCAGGAGTGATGTCAATGTCTGGCACAGGTGACAGAATTTCCTGGCAGGAGGCAGGGATGTGAAAGAGGCAGCAGCTAGCAGAGCAGAGCCAGAGGTGGAGAAAAGCTCAGATGGTAGGGACCACTACATGGGAGGAGGGCAGAGCAAGGGGAGGAGAAAAGCTCAGGATGGGGGGCACCACATGGAAGGAGGTCAGGGCAGGGTGTGGGCAGGACACAGGGACTCGGAGGCTGTCTCTGGACAAGCAAGGTTTTTATGAAGTCCTTTATTTTCTGCTACGGGAACTGCTGGAAGATGGTCAGCAAGGGTATATCACTGATTACATTTGGTTTTTCAGAAACCCAGTAGCGGGTGTCGGGGGTACTTGTAAAGAGTCCCACAAATCCTTGTCTGTAGTATATACCTCCCAATCAAGAATCCCCAGACTTTCTCAAGCTTGGCTCAGAAAAATATTTCAGAAACTAGTCCTCGATAACATATTACTAATTAAGAAACCATTTACAGCCGGGCGGTGGTGGCACACGCCTTTAATCCCAGCACTCAGAGGCAGAAGCAGGCAGATATCTGTGAGTTCGAGGCCAGCCTGGTCTACAAGAGCTAGTTCCAGGACAGGCTCCACAGCCACAGAGAAACCCTGTCTCAAAAAACAAAACAAAACAAAAAAGAAAGAAACTATTTACAAGCAGAAAGTGGTTGCATGAGGTTATAATTGCAGCACTTAGGAGGCTGAGGCCAAGGATTTTAAAAGAACAAGTACGGGGATCTAACTGGTGAATTAGTTCTTTTTGTTGCTGTAATGAAACACGCAAGACTGAGTGTTCATGACAAAAAGATTTATTTAGCTTACAGTTCTGGAGGTCTCAGAAAAAAATGTGTGTGTTTATACTTCGTGTGCTGTGAAATACACAGAAAAAGAAATCAGAATTTTCAAAGGATCATGCACACACGCACTGACTGGGTAAAGTCCTTGCCACACAGTCATGAGGACCTGCTCTCTAGAACCCAACCTGTACCTGTAATCCCAGTTTTCCTGCAGTGAGATGGAAGCAGAAGTGGAGGCAGGCGAACCCCAGGAAGCTTGTGGGCTAGCTAACCTTGTAAATAACAGCAAAAAGATGATCTCAAACAAGGTAAATGACAAGGACCAACACCCAAGGTTGTCCTCTGACCGACACACATGTGCCGTAGTACACATGTGCCCCTCCAAATATCATACACCTGTGCACACACACAAAAGGATGGCATAAACACCAGCGTCAGCTGACTGCTGCCAAAAGACCCCGGGTAAGTGTGAACCAGGCCAACAGCTTCCCTTTTGGTTTACCGCACAGAAAAGGTTCAGGTGTGGCAGCTGTAGAAAGTGTCAGAGAACCGTAGGCAATCGGCGTCGTTTCATTGCTGTCACTTCTGTGGTCCTTACCTCTTAGGTCAGGAAGTCTTGGAGCACGCCTGGCTGGGAGCCCTGGCCAGGCTCTCCCCAAAAGGACTCCTTTTTGCTGGGCCCTGCACCTGGGTTAAAATTCTCAAAACCCAAAGGACAGCTCACAACCATCTGTAATTCTAATTCCAGGGAATCGAATGCCCTTTTCTGGCTTCCAAGGGCATCAGGCATGCACATGGTGCACATATGTACATGGCCAGCAAACACTCAAACACAGAAAATAAAAAAAAAACCCAAAGAAAAGGAAACTTTAATTGTTATTTTAATTGAAGTAGGGTGAAGCAAGGCAGAGTCATCTCTCTGTCTCTTCAGTTTTTCAAGACAGGATTTCTCTGTGTAGCCCTGACTATCCTGGAACTTGCTCTGTAGACCACGCTGGCCTCGAACTCGGAGATCTGCCTGCCTCTGCCTCCCAAGTGCTGGAATTAAAGGTATCTGCCACCATGGCCTGTAGCAGAAGGCTGCTTGTTGGTTCCCGGCCGCTTAGCCCCAAAATAATCACACAGAAGCCATACTAATTAATTCACTGCTTGGCCCATTAGCTCTAGCTTCTTATTGATTAACTCTTCCATATTAATTTAACCCATGTCCATTAATCTGGTAACGCCACGTGGCTGTGGCTTACTGGGTAAAGTTCCCAGCATCTGTCTCTGGCAGAGGCTCCATGGCTTCTCTCTGGCTCTGCCCTTCTTTCTCCCAGCATTCAGCTTAGTTTTCCCCGCCTAGCTCTGTTCCCCTATAGTTCTGCTATAGGCCCAAGCAATTCCTTTATTTATCAATGGTAATCACAGCACCCAGAGAAAAAGCCCACATCAATGGCCAGGCGTGACATAGTCATCTTTTAAGGGCTAAATAGAGAGGCAGCGATCTCAATCACCGAGCTTTTAGTGTGCTCCCCTCAGGACCTCCTGGTTCTATGACCCTATATGGTTCTTACCTTGATTCTTAGGCTCTCTCTCTGTAAAGTGGGAATGATAACAGTACATACGGCCCAGGGCTGATGTGCAGAATGGATCAGCCAGCTCTTTGTAAAGCCCAGAACACAGCGCCTGACACAAGCAAAGTAGACCTAACAGAAGTGTGTCATCATCATCATCATTATGTTACTGTTTGAGATAGGGTCTCACCATGTATTCCAGAGTGTCCCCAACTGAAGAGCCTCCTACCTCAGCCTCCCAAGTGTTGGATTACAGGTGTGTGCCACTGTGCCCTGCCCTAGCGATGCTCCTTAAGTTAAGCAGTAAACGTTCTGCACAGCTGTTGTCAGACAGCGCTGTGCCCCTTTCCCACTTCCCAGCAGCTCTTGGCACTTCTTTCTCCCCAGCACATCTAACGTCACGTGCTGTGGTTCCTTCCTCTTCTTCCCCAAAGCCTGTGGGCTGATGCCGTCGCTTTCATTGATCACTAGTTGGATTCATTCAGCACTCTTTTCAATGAGCCAGGACTCTGTTCACTTGTTCCTAGGTGTTTTTGTTCTCCTGAGAGCTAAGCCTAGCTGTCTGTTTTAATTTGCTTGTCTTGATTCTCTCCCTCTTGTTTATTACCACAGTCTACCCCCAGATTCTTCCTTGGTTGTATACATCTCCCCCTCTCCTCGTACATTCATGTCATGTATGTACCTGTCACCTGTTGTTTGCTCCATGTCACCTGTTGTTTGCTGGCCTTTAGGACCTGCTTCCCCCAGGTGCTTCATACTAGCCTGCTGACATTTTGGTTATAAGAGGTTCCTGCCATTTCTGTCTGTGTCTTTTTCATTCCTCCACAGCGAGCACAACACCAAGATGTCCAGAGTCAAGCAGGAGATGCTCTTTAGACTCTCACCGTCTTCCATGGAATGAACTCCAAGGATAGGCTCGGACTGCAGAGGTGGTGCCTGCCTGTTGTCGAATGGCAAGTGAGAGCCCTACTGCAGCCAGGGCCAAGCTGAGTCCACGGGGTAAAGAATATTAAAGTTCTCATCTCCCTTGAGCCAAAGTGAGGGCTGAGAGGAGGTGACTCACCTCATCCATTTCAGACATTTACTAATTCATTCTTTCATTCACTTATTTAATAATAACCACACAATTCAACACATCATTATGAAACTTAGCAAGACCTTGTCTCAAAAACAAGCAAACAGGAAGTATTAGAAGGGAACTGAGCCAGGTGGTGGTGGCACACACCTTTAATCCTAGTACTTGGGAGGCAGAGGCAGGTGGATCTCAGTGACTTCGAGGCCAGCCTGGACTACAAAGCAAGTTCCAGGACAGCCAGGGCTACACAGAGAAACCCTGTCTCAAGAAACAAAACAAAACAAACAAACAAACAAACAAAACAGAAAGAAAGCCAGGTGGTAGTAGCGCACATCTTTAATCCCAACACTTGGAGGCAGAGGTAGGCAGATCTTTGTGAGTTCGAGGCCAGCCTGATCTACAAGAGCTAGTTCCAGGACAGGCTCCAGAGCTACAGAGAAACCCTGTCTTGAACCCCACCCCCCCAAAAAAAGAAAGAAAGAAAGAAAAGAAATGAAAAAGAAAGAAAGCTCCATTCTATAAGTTCTGTTACTGTGGACAACCCTGATTGATTTTGGTAGCAGAAGTGGTTGCACAGCAACAGAAATAAGGATGAATCTTTTAAGTATCTGGAATAGGCTTTCAATTTGCCAACACCTACAAGTACTGAAACCTCTCCAAAGCCTCTCCTGGGAGCTCAGAATGTACTAAAAGTCCATGATGTGAACTATTTTACAAACTTACGGAAATAAATACATTTTATCATTCTGATTCATCAAACAAACAAACAGCCTGCTGAAGACCAGGAGAGGTGGCTAGAAAGAACAGGGGAAGGAGGATGGAAAGAATTACGCAGCACCCAGGGAAACCTTTAGGGCTGTGTTCACTGTCTTGACAGCAGTGAGAGAGCCACACCCATTATTTGCCTTAAAGGCGTATATGTTCTTGTGTTAACTACACCTCGGGCTGTTGTTTACAAGTGCATGTGTCAGCTGGGCATGATGGTAGATGCCTGTAATCCCAGCACCCAGGAGGTGGGACAGGGAAGATCAAGAGTTCAAAGCCAGCTTCCACCACATCCCAAATTCAAGGCCAACCTGAGCCCTACTAGACCACATCTCAAAACAAAGAAAACAAATTATAAACATAGATATTTCCAAATTCTGTCCACTGAAATAACCTAGAGATGAACACTGATAGCAACCCAGGACACCCTGCCCCAGTGCTAGGCAAGTGCTCTACCACTGAGTTGCCCCCACCTCTAACCCAGGACTGTGGCTTGAGATAGCATTCTCTCTAAAAGGACTTAGGAACACACCAGGCTGGTGTCCAATGGTTTCCCACACTGATTCAGAGCACATAGACTTGAGCCAGCTGTGAGTCCAACGTAGTATGGAAATGGTAGTCATGATAGATACTGCCCCACCATGTCGGTTTGAAACTAATACCTCATTAAAAGCACTTAGAGCAGAACCCAGTCCAGCAGGGGCTGTGCAAGGTGCTGTCCGCCCAGCTCATGCGCACTCTACAAACCTGTGGCCCTGTGGCCTCTTCCTTTGCACCCGGGACTGGCTTTCTCTCCAGAGCCTCACACTGCAGAAGAACCACTTGACTTGCCCCTCCCTGAAGAAGCCTCAGTCTCCCACCCTGTAAGGCAGGCCAGCCCTCAACCATTTCCTGCCCAATGCAAGGGTTACACCATAAAGGGTTCCCCAGGGACAGCTGTGCTTGGTTCCCGGTGGCCTGCCTGATCCTCAGATGGCTCTATGTAGCCCACCCCCTGTCTCTAGCTTCCCAGCGGGACTCTGCTTCTTTAGGGCAGGTGTCTGTCCTAAATTGAGAAGTGTCTGGTGAATGCTGATGAAGCACGTGGTAACAGGTTTGCCTCTGACGTCTATGTACAAGGTTAAAAAGTTTTCACCTTGGGAAATGTAAACAAACGAGAAAGTCCAAAACATATGATGAGTAACTTACATGTGTATATTGAATATATCATATGTCTATATATTAAAACATTTCCTTCTAGAGAATCCTAATAAAAAACATTTCCATAGAATTCATTCATATATGTTAAAACATATGTAATACACAATTATTTGGGGTGGGCCCATCTATTATCTATATTAAGTTAGCTATTAGCATATATCATAAGTTTATTTACATGTTTTTTGTTTAAATTTTTTCTTTGCAGTACTAGACATGGAACCTAGGGCCTTGCCTATATTAGGCAAGGACTTAGTAATAAACACTCCTTCATATTTCAGGATCTTGCTAAGTTTCCTGGGCCACCCTTGAGCTTGTGAGTCTCCTGTCTTCGTCACTGGGCCCAGCTGCCTGCCACTGCATGATTTGGGGCGAGTGGGAGGCATACTCATAAAAGAAGCTTAAAGGGGTAGAAATAAGTTTGAGCCTAGATATTTGCATTCCTTGAAATCCTGCACTTCTTTGTATTGTCTGAAGTGTGTCGTCACTGCCCTGGCTCCCAGAGTCTCCCAGACTTCTTTTCTGGGAATGGGAGTTGGTATAACCTAACATTTCCAGGAGCCTAGTATGCATTTCAAGGACCCTGGAACTATGCCTGCCCCATAAGCCAACTACACTTCTGGAAATCTACCTAGGAAAATCCCAGGAAAGAAGGCTTGCAGAAGATGCTTCATCTTTCACCTCTAGATGACATCATCAGGAAAAAAGGCACACAGAAGATACTTCATCTGTCATCTCTGATAAAATGGGATGCTCATTAGTAACAGACATTCTGTGCAGCCATTTAAAAGCTATATGAGCCTTGAGGAAGGTTGTTTCCTAATTAGGAGCAAGACCCAGTAATACCACTTTTGGGTATATATCCAAAGGATGCTTAATCGTGCCACAAGGACATATGCTCAACTATGTTCATAGCAGCTTTATTTGTCATAGCCAGAACCTGGAAACAACCTAAATGCCCTTCGATCGAAGAATGGATAAAAAAAAAAAAATGTGGTACATTTACACACAGCAGAAAAAAATAACGACAGCTTGAATTTTGCAGGAAAATGGATGGAACTAGAAAGCATTATTTTGAGTGAGGTAACCCAGACACAGAAAGACAATTATCACATGTACTCACTCATATATATATATATATATTTTTGGTTTTCGAGACAGGGTTTCTCTGTGGCTTTATGTTTAAAAACCACCTGTACCACATTTTCCTTATCCATTCTTCAGTTGAGGGGAGGGGAGAGGCAGGGAGGGGAGCAGAGAAAAATGTAAAGCTATATGAAAAATGCAAAAGTAAGACTAGGGATGTGGCTGGAGGCGGAGTGCTTATAGAGTATGCCGGTTTTGATTTTGTTAATGTTTTCAGTAAAGACCAATTGTTTTTATTTTGGTCTTGATTTCTAAAACTTGGGTGATTTTTTTTCTTTGTTTCTCTCCCCCATTAAAACTGCAGGCATTCCTTAGATCGGTGCATATGCACACATCAGAGAGTTTGTCAGAATGTCTCCCCACAGTAATAAGCACAGTATTTGAAATTGGGCACAACATAAGGGGAACTGGAACCAGAGCAGAAGGCAGGGCCTGGAGCTGCTTTCCCAGACAGCTGTTCCTTCTATTGGCCTCCGGCTTCATACGCTGCCCCACATCATCAGCCTTTATCCTCTCATTATCCTGCTCAGCCGAAATGCCATGTTTTCCCTCCCCCAGACGAGATCAGGTGCCTGTGTGTGTTTCCATACCACCCTGTATTTCTTTCTATTTTTAAGATTGTTTTTCTTTGTGTGTGTGTGTGTGTGTGTGTGTGTGTGTGTGTGTGTGTGTGTGTGTACACCTATGTGTGCAGGCCAAAAGAGGGTATTAGATCCCCTGGAGTTTAAAGCAGTTGTGAGTCACCTAGTGTGGGTACTGGGAACTGAACTTTAGAAAAAGCCCTTAACTCTTAACTGTGGATGTATTCTTGCAGAAGAAGAATAATAAGATCCCAGGTTAAGAGCTTACCTGGCTGTGTATGAGTGGCAGGCTTGTACAGGGCCCAGAACAGGCTGCATGGACCTGTTTGCTAATGCTGGGAATCAGTCCCAGGGTCCTAGCCTAAGTGAAGCCCCTACCACTGAGCTTCCCCCCAGCCTGTGCCTTACTCTCCAAGGACCATGATTTATTTGAAAGTGGAGTTAAGGCAGAGGAACATGGTTCTCTCTACGTTACTGTGAAGTCGTGGCTTCATCCTGTTCTCACAGGATGATCACACAACAGTAAGAACATGAGAAAATCCTCTTCCACAGGTTTGGATCACTTTGTCTGAGAAGTGGTATTCATCTTTGGGAGACTGAGAAAAAGAGTTCCCACTTGTTTGGGGCAGTGTCTTAGTCACTGTTCTGTTGCTGCGAATAGACACCATGACCACAGCAACTCTTATACAGGAAACCATTTAAGTGGGGCTTGCTTACAGTTCAGAGGCTTAACTGTTATCAGCATGGCAGGAAGCACGGCGGCAGCATGCTGACACATGGCGCTGGAGAAGGAGCTGAGAGTTCTACATCAGGATCCACACACAAGCAGCGGGAAAAGAGGGCTACTGGGCCTGACCAGAGCATTTGAAACCCCAAAGCTACCCCTAGTGACACACTTCCTCCAACAAGGCCACACTGTCTAGTCCCTGTCAAGTAGTACCACTCCCTAAGGATCAAGCATTCAAATATATGAGCCTATAGGGACCATTCCTATTCAAACAGGCAGTAATTTGAAAATACAGTTGGGCATGGTGATACATGCCTGCAATCCTGGCACTCAGGAAGGGGAAGCAGGAGAATTGGGAGTTTGAGTCCAGACCAGGCTATGCAGTGAGAGCCTGTTTGGAAAAATAGCAACAGCCAGGTGGTGGTGGTGCTCATCTTTAATCCCAGCACTCAGAATTCAGAGGCAGGCGGATCTCAGTAAGTTCTAGGTCAGCCTGGTCTACAGAGTTCCAGGACAGGCTCCAAAGCTACAAAGAAACCTTGTCTTGAAAAATAAAAACAAGAAAAAGGAAAAAGAAAACAAAAAAAGCCAGGTAGTGGTGGTGCATGGCTTTAATCCCAGAACTCAGGAGACAGAGGCAAGCAGATCTGTGAGTTTGAGGCCAACCTTGTCTGCAGAGTAAATTCCAGGACATCCAGGCTGTTATACAGAGAAACTGTCTTGAAAACAAAATAAAACAAGCACACACTGCTCTTCAGAGGACCTGATTTCAATTCCCAGCATCCACACGGTGGCTAGTAACTGTCCTAACTCGCATCCAGGGAATCTGACATCTTCTGGCCTCTGTGCACAGAAATGCAGGCAAAGCACTCATATACATAAAAAAGTAATATCTAATTTTATTTTTTTCCAGACAGTGTCTCTGTGTAGCCCTAGCTGTCCTGGAACTCACTCTGTAGACTAGGCTGGCCTCAAACTCAGAAATCTACTGCTGGACAGTGGTGGTGCACGCCTTTAATCCCAGCACTCCTGAGGCAGAGGCAGGCAGATTTCTGTGAGTTCAAGGTCAGCCTGGTTTACAAGAGCTAGTTCCAGGACAGGCTACAGAGATACAAAGAAACCCTGTCTCAAAAAACCAAGAGAGAGAGAGAGAGAGAGAGAGAGAGAGAGAGAGAGAGAGAGAGAGGGAGAGAGAAGAAAAAGAAACCAATACTACAGGGTCTCACTGTGTAGCTCTGACTGGCCTGGAGCTTGCTGCATAGACCAGACTGGTCTCAAACTCAAGAGATCCACCTGCTTGCATGCTGGGACTAACAGCATATACCACACTATACCTGGCATTCAATTTTTTTTGTTTTGTTTTGTTTTGTTTTTGTTTTTGTTTTTGGGTTTTTTGAGACAGGGTTTCTCTGTAACTTTGGAGCCTGTCCTGGATCTAGCTCTTGTAGACCAGGCTGGTCTCAAACTCACAGAGATCTGCCTGCCTCTGTCTCCCGAGTGCTGGGCTTACAGGCGTGCGCCACCACCGCCCGGATTGAAAAGTGTTTCTGAGGCTGGTGACATGGTTCAGCAGATACAGGTACATGCCCTGGGTTCAACCCCTGTGACTCACATGTGGAAGGAGAGTCGACTCCCACAAGTGTCCTCTTCGTGCTGAATCCACTGTGCTTGCATCCACTCCCCCCAGTGCTCATGCATGATGTGGGGTGCCCTTCTGTAGGCTGTGAATATTTCTTATTACCATTGGTTAATAAAGAAGCTAATTTGGCCAGTAGCCAGATAGAATAGCGCCAGACAGGAAATCCAAGCAAAAAAAGAAGGCGGAGTAAGAGAGACACCATGTAACCTCTGAAGGAGTAACATCTTCCTAGCTACTCCTCCCAAACGCTGGTAATATTGGAGGTGTGGCCACCACTCACAACTAAACATTAATTTAAAAAACAGTCTACCATATGTACATTTTATACTCTTATGTTTCAATAAGATCGGTTGCACCTGTCAGCCTTGAGGGACAATATGGTGAATAAAGGGGTAGGACAAAGCCTGGTCCCATCACCCTCTGAGTGATGCCTAGGGAAATGCACTGTGCACCAATGAGAACCAGGAAAATGAGATAGACTCAGAGGCCTAAGGGGGAATTAGGGAATATTACTGAACTTCCAAGAATGGTTTAGAAAGACTTCCACTTTCCAGAATATGCAATATACTGAACATGGCGGTACATGCCTTTAATACCAGCATTCAGGAGGTAGAGGGAAGCGGATCTCCGTGAGTTTCAGGAGAACCAAGTCTACATAGTGAGACTCTGTTTCAAGAAAAACAACACAAAAACTTAAAACACACTAGTGGGGGGTGTGCACTTGTATGTGGGGGGGTGCACTTGCCTACACATGTGTGTCTAGAACAGTTATAGAGCAGTGGTTCTCAACCTGTAGGTTGAGACCCCCTTTGGCAAACCTCTGTCTACAAAAATATTTACACGACAGCCAGACAGTGGTAGCGCACACGTTTAATCCCAGCACTCGGGTGGCAGAGGCAGGCAGATCTCTGTGAGTTCAAGGCCAGCCTGGTCTACAAAGTGAGTTCCAGGACAGGCTCCAAAGGTACAGAGAAACCCTGTCTCAAAACAAGCAAACAAATTACATTACAATTCATAACAGTAGCAAACACAGTTATGAAGTAGCAATGAAAATAATTTTATGATTGGGGATCACCACAACATTAAAGGGTCGCAGGTTAGGGGGCTTGAGAACCACTGGGCTAGAACATCTCAGCACTGGCTTACCCCCACTCAATTCCTACTGGGGATAATAAAGGATGACTGGTCACCTGCGCATGCTTTCTTTTTGTTTGTTGAAAGAGACAGGGTTTCTCTGTGTAGCCCTGGCTGTCCTGGAACTTGCTCTGTCAACCAGGCTGGCCTTGAACTCAGAAATCCATTTGCCTCTGCCTCCTGAGCGCTGGGATTAAAGGTGTTCACCACCACCGCATGGCTACCTGTATATGGTTTCTACCACTAAAAGAACCTTAGAGTGTGAGGCTCAGAGTTCAGATAGGATAGCGACGTCTGCCGTTCTTCCCCTCCAGGCAGGAAGGACCCTGACTTTCCTAGGAAGGGAAATGAAAGGGCCTTTGCTTTTTCAGTCCTGGAACAGGAAGAGGGGAGTTTTTGGTGGCTTTTTGTGTGTGAGCAAATGGCCTCAGAGAAGACACATTTTTAAATCGCTCTCCAAAGTGACTCGCTTTCTGGTTTCTAAAAATGTTTTTCAGTCACAAGGTTCACATTCTGCAGAAAGATGAAACTATTCATGGAAAATTATGCAACAGGGAAAGGCAGACTTGAGGGTTATGTCCTATCGTAGCATCATAACTGTCTGCGTTCTTTCATCTTGGCCCTCAATAGCCTGGGTACCTTTTCCTTGAATCCCTACCACTGAGTATCCAGTGCAGTGCAGTAGGAAATCAAGGTCCACTATCTAAATGCACTAATGTTTAAGGTAGATTATTGTGTGTGTGTGTGTGTGTGTGTGAGATGAACCTTCTTTCTTTAGTTTTCAACCAAAATCTTTCTCAAATTCATGCTCCTGAAACTCCAGACTCCTGGTGTGAAGATTCCCAGACAGGGACTACGAGCCTCTGTCTGGCTATAAGGTGATTGTCCACAGAGGGGCAGTACAGTGCAATGGTTCAAAACTCAGGTCCCGTTCTGAATCCACTGCCTGTTTTCCTGTTTCTTTTCTTTCTTTCCCTTTCTCTTTCTTTATTTCTTTTTGTTTTGTTTTTGGTTTTTCAAGACAGGGTTTCTCTGTGTAGCCCTGGCTGTCCTAGAACTCACTGTTGACCAGGCTTGCCTTGAACTCACAGAGATCTGCCTGCCTCTGCCTTCCACCATCCGACTTCATATTTCTTTATACAATGACATTTTTTAATGTATAGGGAAATTGTGGCATTCCTGAGGCTCTCCACCCCCCGACACAATTGGCTATTTCATCTGGCCACTAACTGACACAGAGTGGCTTGCTTTTTTCTTTGTATCTTGAATAGGAAAATAGCATTTTGCCATACTTGATCTCTCTCTCTCTCTCTCTCTCTCTCTCTCTCTCTCTCTCTCATTTGGCTTTTTGAGACAGGACTTCTCTGTGTAGCCATGAATGTCCTGGAACTTGCTTTATAGACCACCTGCTTCTGCCTCTTGAGTGCTAGGAATAAAGGTACGTGCCACTACACTTGCCACTTCTTATGAAATACAGTCTTAGCGGAGGCCGGAGAGGCGGCTTGGTGCTTAAGAGCACCTCCCAACTACCCGTACTTCTTGTTCTAGGGGATCTGATGCTCTCTTCTGGTCTCAACAGCATTAGCACACTGGTGCACATACTTACATGCAGGTATACACACATACACATCAGATAATCTTAGTGGTCTGCTATGGCTTCTGAGTTTTGTGGTATGCCCTATTCTTGCAGGGGACCTAGATTCAGTTCCCAGCGCCCACACAGTGGCTCACAACCATCTGTAACTCCAGTTCAAGGGATTCAATACCCTCTTCCTCACTGGCATCAGGCACTCATGTGGTGTACATGTAGGCAAAACATTCATACACGTGAAATAAATGTTAGATTTATTTAAAAGCCATTTGTCTTATAAAATAATAAATGGCCCCATGTTTTCTTCTCATGCTTTTCTTACAATATTCAGTTTGATCTATCTGGAATTTATTTTGGTATGAGGTGTGAAGTATGGTTCCAATTTTATTTCCTTCCAGATGGTTACCTAGTCATTCCAACACCATTCGCTTGACTAACTCATTTTCTTCACCAACTTGAAACTGCTCCTTCACGATACTCAAATTTTTTACAAAATGTGACCCCCCCCATTTGACTGGAAAGTGCACTTTTTCGCTCCCTGTTTGTGGCTGGCTTTTAAGCGTTTGAAAAGCTGCATAGACCCGTCAGTCTGATGTCCTAACACAGCTTTTGTCTCACTTCGAGAGTGTGTCATTGCCAAGCTCGTTTCGGTTTCTTTCTTGAGTGTGCTGCACACAACCTTCAAATATTATGAACATTTCTCTCTCCCAGCTGTCACTACAGCAAACTACATATGTTAGGTTTCCCTAAATCATCTCGCTGTGCTCTTTGCAGCTCTCCAGTATACTACTGATGTCTTCAAGTTGCACAAAAGTTACTGTATTTTAGGTGTATTCAGAAGGAAAGCCTGCCATCATTATCAAGCCTCAAATGGACAATTTCCATTCAAAAAGACAGACAGGCAATGCTTCTGGAAAATAAGGGATTTTTGAAAAGCTATAGCATTTGTTGGCTCTTTATCAGCGGGAGAGGGGTGTCCTTCAAAATGCCAATTGTTTTGGTATTTATTCTATCAAAAAGGTTCAGAAGAAAATAGAGGTCACCCTGGACTGCTGGGTCATCTAAGACACTTCCAAGATATCTCAGCAAACGACGGTCATTTATGATTCTCAACAGTTTCCATTTAAGGGGAAAAGGAGGCAGTCTGGAGAAGTGGTCCCCCGCTGGTATCATGGCTGGCCCGGGGTTTCTATTTAAAACGGAACTAAAATCTGCTGGGTTTCTATCGACTACTTAGAACCACGTTAGGGACAAAGAAAATTACTCTCCATCCCAAATATGAGGGCGGCAAATGCGGAGTCAGGAGAGGACAGGAGAATGGGAAGTCTGAGGTACGCAGCCAGGTATGGAAAGCTTGGAGTGAAAGCAGCCCCGAGCAGGCAGCACACACTAGGGCCCTCGCCCCGCCCCGCAGCCTTCGCCCCGCCCCACGACCTTAGCCCCGCCCACATTGGTGGCGCGCCATAGCCGTTCTCGTTTGGCGCCAAACCCATAGAGATTCGACGACCGGGTTGTCGGCCGCGGCGTTCTGGGTCCTAGTTAGAATCCTGGACTGGACCGGAAAACCTGACTGGGAACCGTAAGGGTTTCACCTTGAAAATCTCGGGGAGACGGTGGGCTCGAGTGGGGGGTGAGTGGCGAAAAGAGGAAGCGCGGGAAAAGCTGAGGAAAACTCGAAGCGTTGAGAAAGCGCTTCCTCTCCGTGCCCTTCTATGGTCATTTTTGGACATTGTTGGACATGGCCTGGTGACTGTCGCCTTCCACCCCGGCCCTGAGAAGTGTAGGGATTTCGAGACATTCCCTGCCCCTGGCATTAAGTCCGACCTGAGTCTTGAAGGCCTCCTCGCCTCAGCCTCAGGAGGAAACTGGGGCCTGGATAATGTAGGCCTCAGGGTGCTGACTGAACCTGAGAGCCCATGGGCTGACCGCCTTCACCTTCTCCTGCTGCCCCCCAGTCCCCCGAAACCCCTTCCCCTGCCGCCCCCGT
>PVIU01003305.1:0-148446 GCA_004026605.1 Ondatra zibethicus
CATAATCCTGGGACCCACTGTCTGCCGCCGGGGACCAGCCCGCGGCCCCCAAGGCTTGCTGGGGACCAGCCACCTTCCTGCCACGTGGTCTCGTGCGCAGTCCCTGCGTGGGACTGGCTGCTTTCCACAGCAAGCTGCTGGGGACTCGCAGCCTGCTTGGGACTGGCTGCTTGATGCCTGGACCTGCAGCAAACCCATTACACATACCATTTTAATTCAGGCTGGCTTGAAATGTCCTCTGCTGTATAACTAGTATGAATCTTTAAATTCAGCCTCATGCAAAGACTCAGGATACTGCTAAAATATAAATAAGTTGTTTGCTGGGATTAAAAATGAATGATGTGTAATCCAATTCCCCAAGAGAGACCTTATTCTCACCTTTACTAACAGCATTCTAGCCTTCTGAGTTCTCACCAGAATGGCCCATTAAGCATTTCTAACAACATTCTGGGTCCTCCTAGTTTGTTACTCTGCACTTTTTCAAATTCTCCCAAATCACAAAGGTTTAATCACAATAACAAGTTTTCTTCTTCAGGATAGATTTATGGTTAGACTTTCTGTCTACATGACCAACACCTGAAAGAAACAGCTTAGGAAGGTGCTGTTGGCTCATGGTTGCAGGGATCTCAGTTCACAGTTGATGGTTCATTGCTGTGCACAGTTGATGGTTCATTGCTGTGCACCTCTGGAGACCGGGACCACAAGCATGAACTGCAGTAAAAGTCGCTTGCCTCATGATGGGCAGGAAGGACAGAGGAAAGAGTTGGAGACAAGATAGGGTTTTCAAGGCTGTATCACCAGTAACCTGCTTCCTTCAGTTATGCCCTAAAGTGCCTACCAATTCTCAAAATAATACCAAGGGACTCAAGTGAAGTCTCCTAGTAATGGGGGATATGAGCCCAAACTGGCCATCTTCTATAACCAGGCAAGGCTCCCGGCACTAGGACAGGGACATCAACCCAGACACAAAACCTTCAACCTACAATCTGTCCTTCCTGTAAGACATGCTGGGGCAATGGTGGCACAGAACTGGCCAAACACTAGGCAGATCCAGGGGAACCCTGAAGGAGAGAAGGTGGAAGGATTGCAGAAGCCAGAGGATTCAAAGACAAGAGAACATGGGCCACAGAATCAACTAAGCAGGGCTCACAGTGGCTCACAGAGACTGAAGCAACAAACAGGGACCCTGTATGTGTCTGAGCTATTATTGTGTAGCTTGGTGTTTTTGTGCGACTTCCAACAACAGGAGTGTGTGTAGGGCTGTCGCTGACTCCTTTGCCTGCACTTGGGACCTTTTTCATCCTACTGAGTTGCCTTGTCCAGCCTTGAAGGTTTGTGCCTAGCCTGTATCTTGTTAGGCCATGTTTGGTGGATAGCCCTGGGAAGTCTGCTTCTGCCTCTTCTTCTTCTTTTTTAAGGAAACAGAAGGGGAATTATCTGGTGGAGAGAGGAGGTAAGGCAATGGACTGGGAGCAGGGGAGGGAGGAGAAACTGTGGTCAGGATGTAATGTAAAAGAGAAGAATAAAGGTTTAAATAACTTTTAACACACTAACCACAAAAAAGTTGTTTGTGTTTAGGAAGTGGCTTTAGGTGATAACAGCCTTCTGCTGCATAACCTTGGTGATTTTCAGTGGCTTTGTGATAAATGAGAGTTAAATATTGTTTTGTTAGTTTTCTTTATAGGTGCTTTGTCCCCTTCAATTAGAAGAGCTCTTAAGAGATTATCAGTGCCTCAGAAAAACAGCAATGTATTTCTCACTGAAGTGAAGCCTAAACCAGGAGAGCCTATTCGTGGGAGCCTCTAGTTTGGGTGATACTCAGGGATTTAGGCACCTCTGCTCCACTGCATCAAGTTGGAAAATATGGAAATGACAAGGGGAACTGTTTATTAAAAGATCCAAGTCTTCCAGGTGGTGGTGGAACATATCTTTAGTCCCAGCACTTTGAGGAAGAGGCAGGTAAATCTCTGTGAGATCAAGGCCAGCCTGGTCTACAGAGTGAGTACCAGGACAGTCTCCAAAGCTACACAGAAAAACCCTGTCTCAAAAAACCAAAGTGGGAAAAGGAAGAAAAAGATTCAAGTATGGAAGCAGCAGTTTCATTATTAACCATCTTGACTTCATCACCTGTTGACACACAACTCTATGGGAAGATAAAGAATGTAGTATAGTTGACTTCCCAGGAGGAAAGTGAGTGTGAAAAGCACTGGCATTCTCCGCTATAGCATACATACCAAAGCCACCGTGTATTGTGAAGAGCACTGGCATTCTCCGCTATAACACACATATCTAAGCCACCGTGTATTGTGAAGAGCATTCATATTCTCCACTGTAACACACACACCTAAGGCACCGTGTATTCTGAAGAGCATTCACATTCTCCACTGTAACACACACACATACCTAAGCTACTGTGTATTGTGAAAAGCATTGGTATTCTCCGCTATAGCATACATACCAAAGCCACCGTGTATTGTGAAGAGCACTGGCATTCTCCGCTATAACACACATATCTAAGGCACCGTGTATTCTGAAGAGCATTCATATTCTCCACTGTAACACACACACACCTAAGGCACCGTGTATTGTGTCAAAGACATTTATATGCGTTTAGAGACATAGGAGGGAAACAGGAGGAAATAGTTTGGAGCCATATGGACACAGTGACTGGAACTTCTCATTGGCACAAGGAAAGAACTGTCACCTGTTGGCTGGCCTGCATTCCACTGTTTGGCAGGATAAATGTGCAGGGGTTTCCTTTGGGCTCCTTGAAGGGTCTTGAGGTATGTGGGGACCTTCTCCGGGAAACCTTAGCATTAGGCGAGGCTTTTTTGCACTAGGTGGCAGTGGATACACTGTGTCCTAGTTTGCTGCCTGTAGCTGTGGTAAAACACAAAAGCAACTTGGAAAGGAAAGGGTTTATTTCATCCTACAGGTTAGAATCCATCAAGGGAGCCAGGGCAGGAGCTTGAGGCAGGAACTGAAGCAGAGGCCATAATGCAGCTTAACTAGTTTGCTTCCCCTGGTTTATTCAATTACTTTTTTTTTTTTTTTTTTTTTTTTTACAAAGCTGAGGGTTGGCAATGCCCAGAGAGGGCTGGGCCCTGCACACAATCAACAAGAAAATGCCCCACAGACATGCCTACAAGCCAATCTGATGGAGGCATCTTCTCAGTGGAGATATTCTCCTCCTAAATGACTCTAGTTTGGGTCTATTTGATAAAAACTAACCAGCGCACACTGCCAGGGTTTGAGATACGGACTGGAGGGGCAGTTGGGTTAGATATCATAAGGAATCAACCCAAATCAGTCAATGCACATGTCCCTGTGGAGAGCTCTAGCTACTTCAGCATCACACACAAGAGTTAACATTTAAGTGTTTATCTTGGTAAAACATATCAATGATGTATTGAGTACATTTAATCTTCTCTGATATACATTCTTCCATTCCAATCCCCAAACAGAAAAGGTAAAGAATGAGTAAAACGAGACTGGGGAGATGGCTCAGTGGTTAAGAGCACTGACTGCTCTTCCAGGGGACCTGGGTTCAATTCCCAGCACCCACATGGCAGCTCATGGCTGTCTGTAACTCCAGTTCCAGGGGACCTGACACCCATGGCAAAATACCAGTGCATATAAAAATGAGTAAGAGATCATATTCCTCTAATATACTGAACTGAAGAGAACAGTTTGAGCCCTAAGAGCTACTGATATGAAATGTGGGAGTGGCAGAGATGGAAAATGTATTTAAGGGTTTTTGTTTTTTGTTTTGTTTTGTTTTTTAAGATTGGATCCTGTCATCATGGAGAATGTAACGTATTTATACCAGAGTACTAACAACTGAACAGATCCTTGAACTGAAGCCAAAAGGTGTTGGGGGGAGTGCTGTGGCAATCTGAGAGACATCCAAGTAGTCCAGTAAGTATGGTGTCTCTAGCCAGTTAACATCTTTGACAAGAATCAGAACACCAAAAGCACAAGTCCCAACTCCTAACACCTTTGAGCTCCTGAACTAAAGCTAAGTCATCAACCTTCAGATTCCCTGTTTTAGTAGGAATTTTTTTAAACGTTTAAAACATTTACTGGGAATTTTCTAGTCACAAATAATTGATAAAGTATTTCTGTTTTCTGATGTGAACATTCTTTTTCTTCATCGAAAGTAGGATAAGGGGTTGGAAAGCTAGCTCAGGAGTTAAGAGTGAGTACTTCTCTTGCAGAGGACCCAAGTTCAATTTTTCACACCCTCATCGGGCAGCACACAGCTCTTTAACTCCAGCTCCAAGAAATTTCATGTCTCTGGCCTCTGCCACTGCACTCACGTATATATACCCCCATATATGTAATTAAAAAATAATAAAAAAATCTTTAAAGCAGGACAATTAGAGAGTAGACTGGCACGCTGAAGTGTCTGTAGGAAGGGTTTGCAGTGAGGTGAACAGAAGGCATACCCAGATACATAACGACAATTGTGTGGCATGCTCACACTCATTAGTTTAAGGGGTTTAGATCTGTTCCAGGATCCAATTTTCTCCTAAAATAGCCAAACTTCTTCTTTCTTTCTTTTTTTTTTTCTTTTTCGAGACAGGGTTTCCCTGTGTAACAGTCCTAGCTGTCCTGGAACTAGCTCTTGTAGACCAAGCTGACCTCAAACTCACAGGGATTCACTGCCTCTGCCTCCCGAGTGCTGGGATTAAAGGCATGTGCCACCACTGCCCGGCCAAAAAATTAAACTGCTTGTGTTTTTTTTTTTTTCTTTTCTTTTGGTTTTTCGAGACAGGGTTTCTCTGTAGCTTTGGAGTCTGTCCTGTAACTAGCTCTTGTAGACCAGGCTGGTCTCGAACTCAGAGATCCATCTGCCTCCCAAGTGCTGGGATTAAAGGCTTGTGCCACCACCGCCTGGTTCCAAACTTCTTGTATACTATGACTGCATCACCTTCAAAGCCTGTCCTTCCTAGGTAGGGCAGGGAGTGGAAGAAGGCAGAAGCAGCTCAACTGCCTCTCACTTCCTTTGTCTGGTATGAAAACAAGCTGGGCAGTGGAGGCAGGGATCTTGGAGAGTTCGAGGCCAGCCTGGTCTACAAGAGCTAGTTCCAGGACAGGCTCCAAAGCTACAGAGAAACCCTGTCTCAAAAAAAAAAAAAAAAAAAATCACCTCTACTATCCATAGCCTGTCTAATGTACAGTGCTGGGAAATACAGTTTAATTGTATGTCCAGAAAGAGGGCTCTGGGGGAATTCTTCCACAGGAAAGTGAAACATGTCACTGGTAAGGAGATCCAGAAGATGAAAATAAATTAGTTGAGGGAAGGAGTATTTTAGGAAGATGGAAGGGTCATGTATAGAAGTAGAGAGGGCATGGAGTGCAGGACTAGCAAGCTCCTGCTGGAGAACTGAGGAGTTAAGAAGCAGCTGAGTGGCAGAACAAAGCCTGGGTAGGATCGCACAGGAACCTGGGAAGGAGTCTGTCTTTTGTTCTCAAGCAATGAGAATCCATTGAAGGGTTTACATAGAGAGGTGACGTAATCTGATTTACATTTTCACAAATGTCACTTGGCAGTATGGAAAATGAATTGCTTTGGGAAGCAAAGGTAATTAAATCCCCATAGCAATCACTGCAGTAGCCAAAAGTCCTACAACCAGGTGGTTAGTTAGAGAACTCACCTGGGAGGGAGGATGACCTGGACTTGAGAGGCTCGAATTACTAGTCTCTGAGTGAGCACCACAGAGGGCTTTGTGTGATTATGTAACTGCTGAGTACTTGGAGCTGAGCTGTCTCTGCTAAGATCACACTGTTTCGTTTGGAACTATGTTCTCTCTAAGGACTATTTTACGGGAACAAAATCAGGAGCACATGAATAATTGCAGAAGAACACTCTGCTTGGAGAGCTCTGAAAGGGATACTGAACATGACCCAGGTCTAGATTGATATCCATACCCAACTTTATTCTTGTCTCCTACAGTCCTAAAGGAGTAAACTCTCTCTGCCACAGAAACGCTGAAGCAAGCCTATAATCTTGTTCTATTTGTTTGTTTATTTACTTTGTTTGAGGCTGTAGCAAGCCTATAATCTTCTGTTTATTATTTATTTTACTTTGTTTTATCAGTGTTTTGCCTGCATGTATGTCTGTGAACCACATGTGAGCCTGGTGTGCCCAGAAGCCAAAATGGGCATTCGAGTCTGATAAAGGTTATAAGCTACTTTGTGCTACTGGGAACGGAACCTGCATTCTTTCCAAGAGCAGCCACTATTTTCAACCACAGAAGCATCTGACCCCCACTATGATATTCTTAGTTAACTGACAGTCCCGTGATCAGCTCAGGGAATAAATAACCTAAATTAGCATGTGTAATTCTGTGTAACAATAAGTAACTGGCCCCTGTGGTGGCTTTAAATCTCCCTTCCAGCTTTGCCTCACCTAAGTCAAAGAGGCTGCATTAGAAAACGGAGGAGAGCTCCCTGCTCTCCAAAACTCTCACATCTCCTTGCTGATAATTCCAAGCACAAGTACTGAGGAGGAGAGTCAAGGAAATGCAAGTCTGGCTTGACTTGGTGATCTGAATGACAGGCCTGATGGACATTCAAAGGGGAAATCCCTGTTACTACCCGATAGATACTGCACTATTCCGGGTGGCCTCCTGAAACCATTCCATCAGCCCAAACGGCTGACTCCTTGCTGCTTGTTGTGAAGTCTCTTTATCTCTTCAAAATGGTACCATGGGACTGGACCCAAGCTCACCTTACACTTAGCACAAGATGTACAGAAGATATGCATGTGCTCTTGCCAGGGCCCTCAGGAGCTTACTTTCCCTTACTACTGGTCTATCAGCACCCAGCCCCCAGTTGGAGGAAAGGGGAAAGGGTCAGGTTTTTGCCCACAATTCTAGCTAAGGTGTATTGGGACCATTAGGGAAGCATGAGGAAAACAGTCAGGGCACCTTCTGCAAATGCAAGCCAGTGTCAAAGCAGCAGCACCCACTGCCATCCACACCATCCAGCCTCTGAGCTTTTCCTTGCCCTTTACTTTTCAGGGCAGGAGTAACTATAGGCTCATCACATCCTCAGCAGTAGGAATACCCCATGCTTCCCTAACGGTCCCAGTACACCTTAGCTAGACTTGTGGGCAGTGGGCAAACCCTGACCCTTTCCCCTTTCCTCCATCTGGGGGCTGGGTTCTGATAGATCAGTAGTAAGGGAAAGTAACAAGCTCCTGACACAACCGTGTACCATGCTCCCATCCTCTTATGACTGAACTTAGTGTGTTATTAACACAACCAATACTTCTATGCTTCCTTAGTTCAGGGTCTCACTATGCGTCTGCCTGCGTCTGCCTCCCAAGTGCTGGGATTAAAGGCATGTGCACCACACCCAATCATTATTCATTCTCCTCGAAATGATCTTCATCTTCTCCTCGAAATCTTACTCCTCTTGACGCTTTTACTTTCAATGAATAAATTTTGCTTCCTCCTTCAAGGAGAAAACCCAAAGCCACCAGAAAAGAATTTCTAGGCCCCTACTCAGATCTATACAACCAGAAACTACAGGAGAGCACTTGGACTGCAGCATCATAATGAACCTTGCAGATAACTCTACTCACCCTAAAGTTTGAAAGCCACTGTCTTCCACA
This sequence comes from Ondatra zibethicus, assembly GCA_004026605.1. Classification (NCBI taxonomy): domain Eukaryota; kingdom Metazoa; phylum Chordata; class Mammalia; order Rodentia; family Cricetidae; genus Ondatra; species Ondatra zibethicus. The sequence continues at coordinate 7,625 of PVIU01003305.1, forward strand.
GTCAACTCCTCCCATTACCACTCCCTAATGCTCTTCTCCCGCCTTCGATCTGTTGTGGCCATACAAGCCTCCTGTTCTTTAAGCTGGGTATGGTGTGCATGAGTGGACAGTGTGCGTGCATGTACATGCAGGGGTGAAAGCCAGAGGACAACACTGTTTCCTGCTCAATCATTCTCTACCTTATTGAGACTGGACCTATCTTACTAGATCTGGGGCTCACCACTGTTCAGGCAAGTTAGCGGGCCTACAAGCCCCAACAGTCTGTCTCCACCCTCCCAACCCTCCTTAGCTTTGGAGCTATGGGCACGCATTTATGGGGTGCTACAGATCTGAACTCAGGTCTTCATGCTTGCACAGAAGTACTCTTGGCCACCACTTATATCCCCAGACTCCAAATTCAACATCCTGAACAACCACAAGGTGGGCCCAGTGTACTGCATCTTTTCTGCCGTGAGATGCTCCTGCTGGCACGGCTTTCCCACCACTGGTTCACAGCGCCCTCTTCCCTGAACCCAGACTTGGCTGGCAACACTCCCACTCCTGTTGCCATCAAGTTCAGTTAACTGGACTGTTATTCGTTAGCCCCCCTCCCCGCCAGGTGAAAAAATGCTGGAAACAGAAAGATAAATACGGCTTGAGAAGGTGGCAGTGAAATGTATAAGCCATCCACAACATAGTACCTGTACGCTAATAAACATTTTTCATAAAGTATGTTGAGATATAGATGCTTCTGGGGAAGACGCTTATGAAACTGTTGAGCTATGTGGGAAGACAAGCAAACTTTGCTTGTGAGGTGCATGCTTAGCAGCAACACTATACACAAAGATACAACCTTGCATGGTGTCTGCTAAGGTTGGCCCATAGCCTCCAAATACGCCTTTCGGCCTGTGTCATTTTCAAATATTTCTTCAGGTCTGGGAGCATCTAATTGGTTCAGAATCCTGCGACCTATTTGCTCCTAGAGGGAACTACGAGGTCTTGTTTTTGTGAATGGGTAGAAGAGGCTGGCTGTGTCTTTACACCTGGGTCTTGTTTTTGTGAATGGGTAGAAGAGGCTGTGTCTTTATACCTGGGTCTTGTTTTTGTGAATGGGTAGAAGAGGCTGTGTCTTTACACCTGGGTCCTTCTGGGTAAGCTCGGCACGTCATCCTCGCTCCTCTTCCTTAGCACTAGCTCGGGAACGTGAGTACTTCAGTTCTTTTTCTTTTTTCTTTCTTTCTTCTTCTTCTTCTTTTTTTTTTTTTTTTTTTTTTTTTTTTTTTTTTTTTTTTTTTTTTTTTTTTTTTTTTTTTTTTTTTTTTTTTTTTTTTTTTTTTTTTTTTTTTTGGTTTTTCGAGACAGAGTTTCTCTGTAGCTTTGGAGCCTGTCCTGGAACTAGCTCTTGTAGACCAGGCTGGCCTCGAACTCACAAAGATCTGCTTGCCTCTGCCTCCTGAGTGCTGGGATTAAAGGCGTGCACCACCATCGCCCAGCTTGTTTTTTTCTTCTTTTCAAGACAGGGTTTCTCTGTAGCTTTGGAGCCTGTCCTGGCACTAGCTCTTATAGATCAGGTTGGCCTCAAACTCACAGAGATATGTCTGCCTTTGCCTCCCAAGTGCTGGGATTAAGGACATGCACCACCACTGCCCGGCTGAGTACTTTACTTCTTGTCTGTTGTTTTCCTCTGCCATGCAAGGAAGGTACCATGGCCAGATCCTGCCAATGAGCAGCCCAGTCAGTTGTTGCTTATGAACAGAGATCCAGTGTCTTCGTTATCCCCTTCCATGGAAAGCTTCAAATGCATTAAGCCTCTAAATATCAAATAAGCCTGTTTACATGTCTACACCAAACTTTCCCAGTCTTTCTCAGTCACATTAAATTATTTACTCTTCAACCTCTAAGCCAGCGCTGATCTTTAAAGAACAGTAGGTCAATGATACACAACAGCCACAGCTGATTTACTCAGCGCCTCTCCTGTCCCCAGCTCTTGCTGCAGCTTTCCTTAGTTAACCCAGTTAACTCAGTTAACATGCTGTAACACAAACATTTTTTTTCACATTTTTCAAATGAGAAATGGAATATTCAGAAATTAAGCTGGGTACAGTGGCTCTCACCTGTAATCCTAATAATTAGGAGGCTGAGGCAGGAAAATTGCCATTGAGGTTAGCCTGGACTAGTGTGAGATGCTGTCTCACACCAACAACAGAAAGGAAGGAAGGAAAGAAAGAAAAAAAAAAGAAATTAAATAATTCTCAGCTCCAAGAATGAAATTAAATAACTTCCAGCCCCAACTGGCAAACTAGCATTGGGACCTGCCATGAGACAAAAGCTGTGTGTCTGTAGTCTTGCAGTTGAAGGAGCAGAAACTATGGACAAGAAGAGACTAGACAACACAGTCAGAAGATGGCATAGTGGAGTGCCCACGAGTCTTCTGAAAAATGAAGAGAAACCAAACCCAGAGATCCATCAATTCCAAGCCAACTAGTTTACATGATATTTGAAGTGACCCACAGTTCCCAGATACACCAAACCCTTCACAATAAACTCCTCATTCTTGAGCCTGCTCAGGTAACTACATGCTTTTTGTGTAGCCAAGAAGGCTCCAGCAGAGTAGAGCTGAGCAGTATTCTTGGTACAGAAGGAGGGTGGCATCAGGTCCAGTCTTCAGAGTTCTGAGTTTGCAGTCTGAACCCTCCCCCTTTAACTGATATACATTGGTCACCTGCGCTTGTAGAGACAGGGCTGAAGTTTCAAGCCTGAGAGTTGGGCTTTGGGTCCAACTCGAGGAGGCCCAGTCTTTTCAAAGTCAAACAAGAAGAAGTGGCTGTTGGTCAGGTCCTAGGAGCAGAAAACACCAATAAGCTACAAAATCTTCACCTCAACCATACCTCTCCATGCGTTTCCCCAGCTTAGAGAACTTTTCACAGGTCCTCCCAGAGTTTTGTTTTGAAAGAGCAAAATTTCTACCTCTGTGGTTACAGCCTCCTTCTTGAACATCATTATACAGGAAAGGACAAAAACAGGGGCTGACCTCTTGGGGACCCTCACCTTGTAGATGACCTTAAAGCCAAGTTTGGTCACAGCCCCCAAAAATGTCCGAATATCCTCAAAGCGGCTGCTGACTTCAGCTACTTTGAGCAGACCCCTGGGAAAAGGAGGAAGGTGTAAATGTGTAGACATATATATGCACACAAAAATTCATCTGTGTCCTAGGGACTCACCCTGGTTTCAGCACTCGATTTGCCTCCTCAAGGAAGTCCCTGATGTTAGTTCCCATTAGTGAAAGGCAAAACACAGCCACATCCACAGATTCATCCTCCAGAGGCACCTGATGAAGACGAACGTTAGAAGGAGCACACAGTACTGTAAGGGGAAACTCAGCACCAGTGCCTGAACTTAATAGGATGGGAAGACCAGGAGGAAGGGTTAGAAAAAGCACAGGCCAGATACATAGAGGTGCTTACCTGGGCCATGTCACATACAGTGACCCTGGGGTCCAGAGAGGCCAAGTCAAAACAGTGTACAGGGTTCCGAACACTTGAAGCGAGGCGGCAATCTCCACAGCCAAAGTCAGCTACCACCAAGGATGCAGGCCTGGGAGTAGAAGGGAGGGTCACATGCTGGTCTGGTCTAAGTCCTTCATCACCCACTTCACCCTCACACAGTGCAGAGCCCTTCCCCTCCTCCCATTACTTCTGGCGGAGATCTTTGGCAATACGATCCACTGGGTGCAGTGGCCACTTCTTCACTTGTTTCTGAAAGCCACGGTGATAAAGGAGAAAAGCTTCAGGGTCTTCCTGGAAGAGGCGCTGAGCAGCACTGCTGGGCCCCGAGTACAACTGCTCATTAAGGTACCGAAATCGGGCCCCATCCAGCCGCTGCGTCATGCGTGCTCGCAAGGCTCCAGCTCGGGCCTGCTGGTCGTCTGACGCTGGTGCAGGAAGCGTCTCAGTCTCTTCCGGGGAAGCCTTGGAAGGAACCTGCTCTGGTGTCTGAAGTGGCCGAAATTTGTTCTTGTGTCTCCGCTTGTTCTTCTGCCGGTTCCGCCACTGTTTGCGGCTCAAGGTATGTAAGGAGTTACAGGATATGGACTCAGCGCTTGGCTTGGATGGGTCAACTGTAGCAACACTTGTCCTCGAATTGTGAACTGCAGAGAGGGAGATGAGAAGACATTTGAGGCTTGATCCCCGAAATTCAGAGACATGGCAAGTTATCCTGGTTATTCCCTTGTCCTTAAGACAGAGTCTGTGGTCTGGATAAAAGTGCTCTTTACAATCCAGCCCATGGTGTGTGTGTGTGTGTGAGAGAGAGAGAGAGACCTTTGTCATCTATACAGTCAGCTCACAGTCTCCCCTCCCCCCCTTATACACATATACTGGTAGAGAGAGAGAGACCTTTGTCATCTATACAGTCAGCTCACAGTCTCCCCTCCCCCCCTTATACACATATACTGGTAGAGAGAGAGAGACCTTTGTCATCTATACAGTCAGCTCACAGTCCCCCCTCCCCCCCTCATATACACATATACTGGTACCTGTTTGGCCAGCACTGTCCAGGGGCTGGGTTGGGTGTGAATGGGAATATTTCTGGCATTTCCTCTTTCCTTTTTCTTCCTCAGTAGAGATCCCACCAAGCGAAGTTTGTCTGAAGCATTTCCTTTCTACTTCCTTGCCCTCAGAGTCACTGACAGATGGCACCTGTTTTTGACATTTTCTTTTTCTTTTCTCCCTTACTTCCTTAGAGGCATTGGCAAGTGAGGGCCTTTGGAGGTATTTATTCTTTCTTCCTACCTCCTCCTCCTCAGAATCGCTGCCAGGTGGGCTGGGGGATTTCCGGGAAAGAGATGCTGCTTCCAGGGTCCGCAATGTGGCTAGGAGATGGCGGCGCTTGCGGCCCTGGAGGCAAACGAGGGATGAGAGTAGGTCTGAGAACGGGAGATGGGGACTTGTTTGAGATACTGCTGATACTTCCCAGCCAGTTTAAAGAGTTTGTTGGTGAGGTCTGCCAAGCCCAGAACTTTCAGGTTGCAATCCCAACCTCTGGGAAGCTGGAGGGTGGGAAGATGCTTCTACCCTACTTTTTTAAAATGTGTAAAGGATTGCCAGGTGATGATCCTTAGAAGAATGTGCTAAGGTCACAAAACAAGACTGCAGCTGACAGCATTCTAGAAGCACCAGATAAGTTTTTTGAAACAGGAAGGGTAGCATCACAGAGGTCTACTAAAGATGTTCCTAACTGCAGCAGAGAGAACAGCCTGATAGGTTGAAGCTGCACACTGTGGCCTGCATTACGAGGCTGGGCAACACTCGAAGTCAGGAACCCCCTCAGGAGGTACCGGGTAGTTCCCACACCCGAGGATGCTCAAAGGAAAAGATTTCTGGGAAGCTGATTTGTGATGCAAGTCCCGCTGCTGGTCCTCGGCCAAGTATTTACCTCTGAAGTTCTGGGTTCCCTGAAGTTCCTTTGAATAGTGATTCTGATAACCCTCCCCGTCACCTGCTTTGACTGTGTCCAATATACTTTCTACAGTAAACTAAAAACCTTTTCAAGACCGGGGATGCTGTTCAGTGGTGAATGCTTGTCTACCATGCTGAAGCCCTGATCTCCAGTATAAAGTGATCCGGGTGATAGAAAATGTGGAGAAATCATTCCGCTGCTAAAACAACTCCATTGACTTCTACCTTTAGTGTAGAAAACTTACTTAACTTTTCAAACCTTTCATTTACTCTGTGCTCCACCCTCCGAATCCCGCATTCCTATTTGGTTACCCTCGAACCCGGTATGTTGCTGCCCCCGGGCTTCTCCACGTTTTTCTACGTCTCAAGTACGCTCTCCTCCGCACCAACTTCTCACCAACTGTATTTTAAGGTCAGTTTTGTTGTTGTTGTTTGTTTTGTTTTTTAGTTTCCGGATCTTCAAATAAGGACTAACTCCCTCCATCTCGATCCACGACAGCACTGCAGGCTCTCCCGGTCCCCAGCACTCACAGAGGCGGCCCGGGAGGGTCGGCTTCGCCGCCTCAAAACAGCCCAGTCCCGGGCCGCTCACCTTAACTGGCGGGGCAGTCGCCGGCCGAGTCTGCGTTGTCTCGGGATGGAGGCCCAAGACTGCCGGGGCCGCCTCGACCCACTCGGGCTCCTCGAACATGCCGGTGGACAGCAGGGTCGCCGGAGCCCACGCTGCGGCGCACGTGCAGAGCCCGTCAGGGAGTCCTAGTGCTGGACCGAGACCAAATCCAGCCGGAAGCCACCGAGTGAAAGCCTGTGGTGGCTAGAGCGGCTGGTGCGGAGCAGAGCACCATCGAGTGCAGGGGCTGGCGGGCTAGAGAGGCGGTAGGAGGTCGGAAGGGAGGGACGGCGGCCCGCGCCGGCCGGAGAGGGCCGGGGCGGGGCCGGGCGGCGGGCGCGGCCGGACGGGAGTTCCCCCGAGAAAGGCGCCTGCGGCCCGAGTCCCGGTGAGTGCGGATGGCTCAGCGCCCTACCCCACATTGGTTCTGCAAGCCCGTCTCTGCGATTTCTGCAACAGTTCCGAGCTGGGAGCCGGGGCCGCCGGGAAGGACCCCTGTCCCCTCCCCTGGGTGTTTGCAGCTTGCCCTCCCTCCCCCAAGCCGTACTCGGTGCCTACTGACGACCAACTCAGGAGATTAGCCGAGTCTCCCTACATCGCCAGAGCCCGCCTGTCCCTCGCGCCCAGTGGTTGTCCGCTGCCTGAAATCCTTCACAGACGACCACTGTCCCTCTCACGACGCCTAGCCCCCCACCCCAGGACAGACACTTCTACTCTGCAGCGAACAGAGACGGGCTCATCCTCTTGTCTCTGCTTTCCTGCAGTCCCCCAAGGCTTCCCTCGTCCCGGGTCTCAGTGCCGGGACGCCGCTATGGACGACATTTTCACTCAGTGCCGGGAGGGCAACGCGGTGGCTGTGCGCTTGTGGCTGGACAACACAGAGAACGACCTCAATCAGGGGTGAGCTGAAGCGCTGGTGAGCGAGAGAACGGCTGTCAGTCCACTCTCCGCTACTTGGGGTGCTCATGTCGGGCGGGGAGCAGCGGACTTTGCTATCCAGTATGAGGAGTAGTAAGCAGACTGTTGAGGGCGGGGGATCTACACAGAGGAAGCTGTGTCTGAACTGAGTTTTTATTAAGCTTCACAATCGGGTTCCGGGTTGCTTTGCAGCCTCTATGAACTCATGTCAAAGGCACACCACAGTGCCAGGAAATTGTCTGGAATTACATGTGGTTGGAGGATAGGTTTCTGTGCTCTAGGGCGTTGGATAGAAGTGGAAAAGGACAGATGTCTGTAAGCAAAGTTCTGAAGCTGTGCAGTAATGAGACTACCCATTTGTCAAATGTCATCCTGGATGCAGTGGCTTTGAAGTGATGCTCTGAACTAGAATTGGGACAGGTGAGATCCCCCAGAGTCATGAGGATGAAGTGATTGACTTGGCATAGGAACTGGGGATAGTCAAGGATGATCTGGGTTTCGTGAGGTTTGGGCACTTGGATACTTGGAAGTTGCCGATGTTCCTTTCTGGACTGACTGCAGTTATGGTGACACTACAACAACTGGGAAATGTTGGGCAGGGTGTTCGTTATGTAGATTTGAAGTTCAGGAGAGGTCTGTCTGGGAGACCAAGATACCACAAATTATCTGCTAAATGGTATCTGAAGATTCTATAGTGTGATTCCACAAATTAGCATTTAAATGGTATTTGAAGAATATATATATATTCTATAGTGTGAAAAATAGTACCTCAGAAGAGTAAAAAATTAAGGCACAGGATTAGAAGCCTGGCCGACTGACAGGGAGCAACTATCTGGAGGAGAAATAAGAAAATGGATTAAGATTAGAGAATGGTTTAATCGTAGGAGAGCGGTCAATTGTAGCAGAGGCTCCTGAGAAGTTAAAGAATATGAATGACCATCTAAAAGACTTCATTTAACTTACATTTAGGATATATTTGATCTTTGTTAATGCTGTTGCAGAAAAGTAACAGGAAACTGCATTGTACTGGGTTCCTTCAAATAAGGAACACCACCTGTGGTGGGTGCTAGAGTCCTTAAATCAGACATAATCTATACCCTAAAATGGTAGAAAAGTGAACAAGAAGTGAGGAAATGGAAAAAATATGAACACTTTCTAAAACACTGGCTGATTAAAAAAAAGCAAGAAAAGCAGTATTGGGAAAGTTTGGTAGGTATCTTTGGTTTGCTTTTGGAGACAGGGTGTCATGTAGTTCAGAGTGGCCTCCATCCTACTGCCTCAGCTTCCTAGTGCTGGGTTTTCAGTTTGCTGCCACCATGTGTGACTTTAAGAGTGTACTTTTTAGGTTGCAAAGGATCATCTGTCATCCTAGACCAGGTTTTACCAGTTCCCTGTAGGCTGTTATTTCTCTGTAATATTCAAAGTTACTTGTTTCATTTTTCACATAATTTGTATGCTCTCTCTAGCAGACACTAAGCTCTGACATCTGTTTTGTTGGTAAGGAAACAGAAGTTTAGGCTGTTGTCCAGTGGGAGTGGTATTTTTGAAGATTCCTTGCTGTCAAAAGGTGAAAGGGTATCGTTAGGGAAACCAGAAAGATTTGGTGGCAGGAGGGGATAGGGTGTGGTGTTGGAGGTGGTTAACTCCCTGCAGGCTTTCTTGAGATAGAAACCTAGGCTCTAGGGTGACCCCTGAGCGTTTATTTTTGCCCTCAAGCTTGGGCTTATTCTGAGGCCACAGACTGCTGGAGGCTGTTAGATCAGAACATGTGAAAAGTCTGGGAGACAAGACTGATAGCAACGGATATGCTCATATCCTGGGAAAGCTTTTGCTAATAGTGTTAGCAGATGTGGGCAAACTGGAGGAACAAACTGGAGTTTTTTTTAAAGCTACATAACTTCCTTCAGCTGTTGGGGGATTCTGGGTGACCAAGCCTGGATCAGCTCAAGACTCCTCCTCCGGCCCCCTCACAGGAAGTGACCACAGCACTAAGGCATCTGGAGGCTGCAGGCCTAGACCACAGACCGCCCCCTGTTCCGCCCCCTAGATCTGCATCCCTGGACTGGAGGGAATTTCCTTTTATGGCTCCAGGCTGTCAGTGTGACCCAGCCCACCCAACTGTTTTGTTTGTACACGTCTCTATAAAATATGTGTTCCTAGGGAGTAAAAATACAAACCAGATATACCTTTTATTCTAAAGCTTCCATTAATGTTTTGTGTGTCCTGGGTTGGAAGTCAGAAAATCCTGTTTTGTGTGGCTGTCTGCCTTATCAGTAATCAAAAAGCATGTTTCCTTGTCGTTATATCCCTCCAAAACATTTTAATTCCATTCCATTTTTAGATGGTAGTTTCAATACCAGAGCCAAATAGTAAGCATGTGTCCTCTCCTAAGTTATGGCCAGCCTTCTCCAATATGTCCCTCTCCCATTAACCTGCAGAGAACATCAGCTGTCAGACTGTCCTCAAACATATGATCTAACAGGCAAGACAGCGTATATGAACAGATTCTTACAGTCGTCAGTGTAAACAAAGGATTGCAGGTGTTGCTAAAGATATATGACTGGAGATAAAGCTTAGTGTAAAGCATGGGCCAAGTACAAAGTCCTGGGTTTGATTTCTAGCACTGTCCTTAAAGGGAGGACAAGTCAGTGGAAGCCAAAGGACCCCATGAAGAGTATTATCACCTAATGAAGAACTGCTAGAGGGTTTTAGGATGTGGTCATTAAAGTAATAAACCTTACAGTTGTTGGAACATCTAAGTAATTGTTTGGGTGTGAAGCTCAAGGGAAAATCTGAATTGACCTTTGTGAATAAGAACTAAGCATTAGAGGGGCAAGCCTTCTCAGTGAATATAGAACCAACCTCCCATCAAAGGTCTTGTCCCTCCCAACTCCGCAACTCCAGCTTAAGTGTCTATGCCTTTTTCTTAAAGGGACGATCATGGCTTTTCACCCTTGCACTGGGCCTGCCGAGAAGGACGCTCTGCAGTGGTTGAGATGCTGATCATGCGGGGAGCACGAATCAATGTGATGAACCGTGGAGATGATACCCCCCTGCATCTGGCGGCCAGTCATGGACACCGTGACATTGTACAGAAGGTATGGGCAAACCCTTCACCCACATCTCACACGCAGTGTGAAGTCAGTAACAGGCACTGTTGTATGGAGCATGTGTACTATTCTCCCCTTCCTCATGCCTAAACAAACATCTCATTTGGGACTGTCTTTTTTTTCTTGGCCACGGGGTGCAGCTGTTGCAATACAAGGCTGACATCAATGCAGTGAACGAGCACGGGAATGTGCCCCTTCACTATGCATGTTTCTGGGGTCAAGACCAGGTGGCAGAGGTAAGTACTCAGACCCCAAATCCTAGGATGAGTGGGAAACAAATTGAGCATGGAACTATCAACCCATCCTGTCAGTCCTACTGTGTGACTCTCACAGGATTGTGTACTGCGTCTGTGTTCATGCTTGCTTGTGACTGACAGTAACAGAGGTCCCTTGAATAATTATCTTTTCTTTTCAGGACCTGGTGGCTAACGGGGCTCTTGTAAGCATCTGTAACAAGTATGGAGAGATGCCTGTTGACAAAGCCAAGGCACCCCTTAGAGAGCTTCTCCGAGGTCCACTCTCTACCCCTAGCTTGTGTTCTCTTGTCCCATCCTGTATCTCTTCCCTCTATACTACACTTAAGGCTAAGACTGTTTTTCTTCCCCAGAACGGGCAGAGAAGATGGGCCAGAATCTCAACCGTATTCCATACAAGGATACATTCTGGAAGGGGACCACTCGCACTCGGCCCCGTGAGTCACTACTGTGGGAGGGGTTGCAATACAGGATCCTGGGCTATGGGGACGGGATGGGGTGAAGCTGATACCTGACCTGCCCATATTCTCAGGAAACGGCACCCTGAACAAACACTCCGGTATTGACTTCAAACAGCTCAACTTTCTGGCAAAGCTCAATGAGAATCATTCTGGAGAGGTGATCCTTGCCCTTCTTGCTCCCCCCTCTCTAATACAAACTGCCACTCTAATTTTTTTTTTTCTCCAGTTAATGGAAATAGTATAACCTGAGCTAATGCCTCCTAACCTCTACCTGTCTGTCCTTCAGCTATGGAAAGGCCGCTGGCAGGGCAATGACATTGTTGTGAAGGTCCTGAAGGTTCGAGATTGGAGTACAAGGAAAAGCAGGGACTTCAATGAGGAGTGTCCCCGGCTCAGGTGGGACAGCTGAAGTGGAAGCTATTGTTGAACCCCCAAATAGTACTGACAAGGGAAATTCTGTTGGGTCTCACCACTCTCTCCTCCCCCCAGGATTTTCTCACATCCAAACGTACTTCCAGTGCTAGGTGCTTGCCAGGCTCCACCAGCTCCCCACCCAACTCTTATCACACACTGGATGCCATATGGATCTCTCTACAATGTACTACATGAAGGCACCAGTAAGGATGCTGGCCTTGTTGGGAAGGGACTAGAATAGGAGTAGACTCTAAATTATTGATTCTTGTTTCCTGTTAGATTTCGTTGTGGACCAGAGCCAAGCTGTGAAGTTTGCTTTGGACATGGCAAGAGGCATGGCTTTTCTCCACACACTGGAGCCTCTCATACCTCGTCATGCACTAAATAGCCGTAGCGTAATGGTGAGGTCACAAGTTTACTACTGGGCTCTGAAGCCCTCTGCTTGCCTACAATAGGACCCACTCTTTTGAACTTCTCTTCCTCAGATCGATGAAGACATGACTGCTCGAATCAGCATGGCTGATGTCAAGTTCTCTTTCCAGTGCCCTGGGCGCATGTATGCACCTGCCTGGGTGGCCCCTGAAGGTAGGTGAGGGCACCATGTTGGGAAACTGATAAGAACCAGCTCAGTAACAATAGAAGAGGCAGAGACAGACAGGTTAGACAGCTGGAATACTAAGCCCTATTCCTTCCAGCCCTGCAGAAGAAGCCTGAAGACACAAACAGGCGCTCAGCAGACATGTGGAGTTTTGCAGTGCTTCTGTGGGAACTCGTGACACGAGAGGTGCCCTTTGCTGACCTCTCGAATATGGAGATTGGAATGAAGGTGAGCACAGAACTGCTGATATTTGTACTCTTCTCGGTTTGTACAGATAGATAGAAAGCCCATTGACGGGTCAAAAGTTTTTACCATGTGATCAACTCAATTCTGAAGCTCACCTTATTCCTTAAAATCTGCAGGTGGCACTGGAAGGCCTTCGGCCTACCATCCCACCAGGTATTTCCCCTCACGTGTGTAAGCTCATGAAGATTTGCATGAATGAAGACCCTGCAAAGCGACCCAAGTTTGACATGATTGTGCCTATCCTGGAGAAGATGCAAGACAAATAGGACTGGAAGGTCCTTGTCTGAACTCCAGAGGCGTCAAAACATGGTTGGGGGAGTGCACTTCCCCAAAGCTGAAGGCCTCTGGTTGCCTCCCCTGTCTCCAATCATGGTACTACCCCAGTTATGGGGCTCATCCCTACCACTGTAGCCCCAAAAGGGGCTGGGCTCAGAGCTTTGTCACTTGCCACATGATGTCTCCCAACATGGGAGGGATAAGCCCTGCCTGTCACAATAAAGTTTATTATGAAAACAGGCTGTTGTGGGGACAGAGGAAAAGACAAATACATCTGGGTTAGGTGGCTCAGGTGAAGTAGTGCGGCTTCTTCACATTGATGCCATATTCACTGAGGGCAGGGGTCAAGTCCTCCATGGTTAGGGTGTACTTGCGGTCCTATGGGAAGAGGGAAGATCACCAGCTGAGTACAGTAATCCCAGATTCCAGTCCCTTCTGAGTGACTCTGAGTAGACCCAATACCTCCCCTAGGATGCTGCTTCCCAAAGGGGTTTCAGGATAAATTAGCCTGTACTGCTGTGGAAGGTGAGTCTCCTTTCACACCTTGCTCTTGCTCCGGGAGCTGCCAGAGGCTGTGCCCTTCATTTTGCAGTGCTGTAGGGCATCATTAGCAATATCTGAGATGAATTTCTGGGCAGCTAGTGAGATGAGCCGGATTCTAGAGACGAAAGTGGGGAGGGGAGTAATGAGATATATAACAAACGACCCAGTGCTCAACAATCTAACCTGCCCTGAGTTTACTCACATGCGTGGGTCTGAAGCTTCAAAGCCAGCACGGTTCAGGTAATAACCAGTCACTGCATCTGGGATCTGAGAAATCAAATTAAACAGCGGTCAGTATTAGCCATGACCCATGATGCGCTGGATGGGAAGGAGAAATAAAAAGAGCAGTGTAGCAAAGAGGACGCTTGAAAGCACGAAGGTGTGATTGAAAGGTACGGCAGAGAGCCAGGAGCCTTATTCAGGCGGGAAGCCCACCGTGGGGGTGTAATCCTCCAGCTGCATCAAGAAGTCCACCAGTGGCGTGCTGGACACTACGGGCTTCACTTCTCCGTTGGCCGCGCTCGGCAGGGCGTAAACCCCGTTAGACATTGCCCCTTCAGGGGGAGCCGCGCCGCCCGCTGCCACCGAGGCTGAAGGAGAACCGACAACGGAGGTGAGAAGAGCAGGGCTCCCCCGCGGCGGAGCCCAGTCCGAGACACCCCCCCCCCGCCTCACCCGGCCCGGCACTCACCCGGCCCGCGCCGCTCCGCCGGCTCCCCGGCTCGCGCCGCTACGGGGCCCGTGCCCGTAGTGGCGGCTCCAGCCCCGGGCCCCCCTGCTGTCCCCGCGGGGCTGGCCTTGCTCTCTGCGGCTGTGCTGGTGGGCAGCGTGGCGGGAGCCGACACCGGAGGCGCCGGACCCGCGACCGAGGCGGCACAGGCCGGCGCCGCCTCGGGGTCCGCGCCGGAGCCGCTGCAGCTCATGGGGCTGGTGAGAGAGGCGGCGAACAGAGCCGCTTCCGCTTCCGCTCGCCCAGGCGCACGCCGCGTGACGTCACGGTTCCCGCCCACCACTCTGGGCTGGCCTGCGGCCCGCTCGGTTCTGAGGCCGACTCGCCCGGCGACCTCTGGTTGGCTGGGGGCGAGTTAGGTGTGGACTGCGAGGCGGAGGTCAGCTGTGAGCGATTATGGCCGTCAGCCCACGCCCGAGTGGGGCCGCAGAGCATCCAGGACTCTGCACACTTCGCCTGGGTGCAGACTTTGCTTGGGGACTCATCGGTCAGACAGTTCTCCACTGTCAGTCTCCTGACAGCCTTTATTCTTTGTAGTTCCCTTACTTAGCCGTTTAAGGGTTATAGTGGATTTGGTGAGTGTCCCTCCCACCCACAACGGTCCTAGGAATGTGCTGTTGTAAATGAGAGAGACGAGTGTTTCTTCCTGAAGAAATAGCATGTCAAAGTCACAGCGAGTGAAGCATATTTGCAATTCAACAGTCATTTATTTAATTCCTAATTGCCAGCTACTGGGCTGGGGTCTAGGAATACGAGTTAAGTAGGATAAGATTCTGGCTTCCTAGCAATAACGGTCTGGGAAAGAAAGGAAAAGGAACTGGCGATTCAGTACTATATGGCTTCCCGGCTACATGTAGGTACAGTGCAGGGAAGAAAGGGAGCTAGTATCAGTTGTCTAATTTCCAAGTGTCAGATATTATCAACGTTTCTTCTCTGATTTTGAAGGCAGGTTTTGATGCCCATGACTTTTACCCAGTAATCTTCAAACAGTTTGTACAAGTAAGTATACTCCTTGATCTGGAAGATGACTTACCCATGGGTGGGAAGTCAAGGGTGTTGAGGGGCTTTGGGAGCGACTCACCACCCCAAGTGCTTCCTGAAGTTTAGAGGAAAACAACATGGACTCAAAGCTAATGCAGTTGCAGTGGAGATGAAGAGGTGTGTGCATTTTTGAGGCAGGGTCTCACTATGTAGCCCTGGCTTGCCTCGATCTCTCTATGCAGACCAGAGAGACTTGCCTTCCTCTGCTTCCTGAGTGCTGGGATTAAAGGTGAGCACCACCATACCAACTGATAAAGATGTATTTGAAAGGGAAAGTCAGTAGAACTTGTTGGTTAAAGTTAATAAGGAGGTGAATTAAATGAGTTAAGGGTTAGGTTTTGAAAGAGGCATTGTACTGTAGTGGCATTTCACTTGCATTTTAATAAATAAAGCTCACCTGGGGATCAGGAGAGTAAAAGAGCCACACCGGCCAGCCTTACAGACCAGGCAGTAATGACACACACCTTTAATCCCAGTAACCACACTGGTTGCCATAGAAACCAGGTGGCGCATGACTTTAACCCCAGTGGTGCACACCTTTAATTCAAGAACTAGAAGATTATAAGATGGAGGAGAAGCGCTCACACACAGGCTCATTCTGAGGTTCCTGGAGGCAGGGTCGTCATTTCGGACTGAGGTCGAGGTAGGGAAAGGACTGGCTGCTTTGCTTTTCAGATCTTCAGATTGAACTCCAATTTCTCTCCCTGGGTTTTTATTAATCGTGCTTCATTGTTTCATATACCAAGAGATGAAATAGTTGAGGTTTGGCTAGGAGGGAGATGAAGTATTGAGGTATCTTACATTTGAGGTATCAATCACTATGGGTATAGATGTCAGTGATTTGTTTGAGGGGTGATGAGTGACATAGGAGCAAGAAACTAAGGCTGCAGCAATGAAGAACACCTGAGTTCCCGAAGTTAGCCGAAAAGGAGGCAAACTGGTATGGTTGGAGTGGCTATGCTAGAAGCTAAGGAAAACGGAAACTCATGGAAAGAGCAAAAACCTAGGTTCACAGAAGCTAGATGTTTGCAAATATCTAACAGCTGAAATAAAACCAAATGTTGATTTACTGTAGCCAAGAAGGGGTAAATAAAATGTAAATTTTTAAAAAATGACAAAAAAATGTTGAAGCAAAATTTAAATGTGACAGTCATTTGTAATAACCTATTTATTTTGTTGAGAAATTTTGCCAATGAGAACCTATTTAAAACACTTTGAATTTACAAATTTTCAACTTTCTTTAGACTATGAGATTGTTGGCAACCTGTTCTTAAAAGCAAAAACACAAAACAAAGACTGAGAAGTGTATACTGGATAAAATGTCAGGGCGACCATTTCACCTCAGTGCAAGGGGAAGAAAGACTGAACAGTTAGCACAAAGGTCTCATCAGAGTGAACTGAGAAGGAAACGTGAAGAGAAATAGAGCATCCAGTCAGTGCAGAGGCGGTAAGCCCGGACGGACCTGATGATATCAGGAATGGGAGGTAACCGCCCCATCCTCCTTTCACATCTCAAGTTGGAAAGAGGAAGAGATGGGAAAAGGGTGAGACAAAATATGCTGGTTAGCATCTTGTTGCGTTAGGAGACCTGAGTTTGATGGAGCAAGCAGGGTTGGGAGTCAACTCTGCTCACAGCGTTTGAAGGTTAGGGAAAAGATGTTTGCAGGAGGCAAGCATTAAGAGTTTAGCAGGGCTTCCATTGAGGCAGAATAAGGGGCTAAGCCTTCTCCTGTAGCACAGGGGACAATTGTGCTTTCCCAGCAGGAGAGGGTCAAGGGTTGAGTAGGGTCTTCAGTAGGGCTGGGAAGTTGGGTGTTCCCCAACCTGTCACCGGATCCCAACCAGGACCAGAGCAGAAACCTTGACCTTCTACTTCTTCATTCAGACAGGACTCATGGCAGCCATGGGTTACCTGGGAGGAGGTGGTGGGCATCAGAACTGGGTCTGCTGGTACCCGTCCTCCTAGACTGTATCTCATTTATATTCATATCACAGAGGCAATCCCATATAGCAGAAGTGCCCCACGTTCATGTTAGCCCTTTCCATATCCTATGACAACATCCATGCCCTTGCTCCAAAACTTACATCAAAGAGTCCTGCTCCTTGCTGCTGATAGAGCCGGGGATTGAGGAAGCCAAGAGGGGGGCGGCCATTGAGGATTCTGTGCTCATTTATCAAGGATAAAATTCCCCCAAACACTGGAGTAGAGGCCTGCAAGATGGAGATGCAAGAATAGGTCAGGGTTTAAGAGTTATGAGACTTGTGAGGAATGATGCTTGCAAAGATCAGAAGTCTCTTAGGAGTCCGGGGTTCTAGGCACAAGATTTTGTAGGTAGAGGGTTTAGAGCTAAGCTGATTCTCACCGAGGTTCCAGATACCCATGGAATGGGGACCCTGTTGCTGACTACCCAGTAGCCATCAGAAAGTGCAGCAACATCTGGGTAGGCACGGCCACTAGCATTGAAGTAACTAGACGGTGGTAGATGAGGGCTTGACTTCAAGAACCGGGCCACAGCTTCCTCCTGAAGGACATTTCTGAGTGTGAGTATTGGCCAGTAGCCTATTGAACAGGCTGCTGGACTGCGGATTACTCCCCCTACCCGTCCTCCAAATATCCACACGAACATGCACAAACCTGGTATGAAGGCTGTGGGAAAACATTGCTGAAGCCTCCACCACTGATATAGTCAACTACTTCATTTGTGATGAGGAATGGATTCCTGAACGAGGTGCCGCCTACTGTAGTGACATAGGGGCTAAGGAGAAGACAGTATTCAGACAAGATGTGTGGAGGTGGGTGGGTGTGGTCTGGGTCTTACTGGAAAAGGGAGTAAGACTGTGCAAACCTGCATACAGGGTTTGCTGAGAGCTTGAAAGCTCTCAAGACATGACTTGAGTTGACTTACATAATTTTTTACATGAAAAACAAAACAAAATCCTGTAACTAAAATGCCTAGATACTAAGAAAGAGAAATATTGGTGGCCATTTTCTGCTCAGGAGTCTACTAGCCTGGGACATATAGGAAGAAAAGAGGGGAGTACAGCAATCAAGACAGGTAAAACCGAAGGTTGAATCATAGCAGCACCTGGTGGGGGGCAAAGTAACAAGTGCAAAATTTGCAGGGTGCTTACCTAGAAGCAGGGAAGCTAGGACGGAACTTGTGTCTTCCGGAGACAGACCAACACCCAGCTCCAGTGTCACCTGGGAG
The DNA here is from genome assembly GCA_004026605.1 of Ondatra zibethicus. Lineage (NCBI taxonomy): Eukaryota > Metazoa > Chordata > Mammalia > Rodentia > Cricetidae > Ondatra > Ondatra zibethicus. Next base: position 25,470 of record PVIU01003305.1, read on the forward strand.
AGACATTCAATATTCAGATTAGTTGGTGAGAGCTTAGGGTGTAGGCTCATATGCCAGAGAAGAAATGTAGGTGCCACCTCTTACTGCAGGTCAGAGTTTACAGGTCATGTCAGTCCCTGTTAAGGCTCTGAGTTCCTATTATGAGGCAGAACCCAGGCTGAGGTGTCAGTTGGGGCAACACGTCCAGGCTGGATAGGTGGGAAGTCTGAGTTTAGGGTAGAAGGTTACCTGAGGCAAAAAGTAGGGTGAGACCCCGAGCAGCGGCCTTCATGAACTCAGTGTTGACTCTTTGGATGTAGACGTTGCTGAGGGAGTCTTCATCATCTCCATAACTCACAGTATGTACATGTGGCAAGGTTGACTGATTGCTGAGAAGCAGGAGCCACTGCAAGAAGGGCTCCTGTGCTTCATGCCGGCCTGGATTGTTTTGAAGGAAGGGATATGAGTGGTCATTGAAGAGGTGCTAGGCTCTCCCTTTAGTCCATGGCACCCCCTTGATAAAATGAAGCAGAGATCAACAGCCTACTCCAAACCACTCCCCCTACCCCAACTAATTCTTTTAGCAATACCAGGGCTACTGTAGACCCACGTGGAGATGTTGGCACCAGCACTCATCAGGTACTCCACATCTAGACTGGCCTCGATCCCAGCTCGGCCTGGCCCCTGTTTTCCAACCACTCTGGCTACTGATGCCTGGTGTGCAAAATCGCTACCGAACAGGCGCATGAACTCAGTCAGATCCGAGTCATGGAAATACTGTTCCAGAAACTGTGGAAACAGTCAAATCGGGGATCATGAATCAGAGAGTGAGGTCTAGGGTAGTAAGGCACTAAAGGTATCTTGAGGAGGTTGTGAGGACGCCAGGGCTTCGCATGCTCACCTGGGCACAGGCTTGGCTGTTGTTGGTGGTGCCGGAGCCCACATCTTGTGCTGTCAGGTTGTATCGCTGACGGAGCACAGATGGAGTCACTCCCAGGTGCAGGCCAACAGTTCCTACCCGCTGTGGCTCTGGGCGTTGTCTCAGCGATGATGTAGGGGGAAAACGGTGCAGTCCCCCCACTGTGGAAAGGAGTCAGACTTACGGAGGGCTTACAGACACTACTACTTCTGGCAACACCCTATGCCTCTTTGTGGCATCTACACTTCTAGATCTGTCTTGCCCAACCTCCACCAACCCCATTGGGTTTACCAAAGTCCACATGAGGAGCCAAGGCCTGGGGGAGCTGGTAGGGATGTGGGGACCTTACAACATGGGTCTCCGCAGGTCCCCCCACATAGCGATGAAACTCAGCCCCAGGGAGCAGCAGCTCAGCCTGCCTGGAAGTCAGAAAACAGGAAGCATGGAGGGGAGAAGTGGCCTGGGCCCCTCTTACCAGCCAGTCATCATCTCCTCATGCATTAGCTATTACCCACAGGCTCACAGCAAGCTCTCAACTTCCTTCTTTGGGAGTATTTTGTCTCCTTGGTGGGACAATTGACTTCATGGGGCAATCATTATTTCTCACCAGACACTCAGCCAGCAAGTCAGAAAGTCCTGTGTGGTCACTGAATGGCAGTTCCTGGCTCCAGCTGCCAAGAGCCACTTTTGGACAGTGCGCAGGGTCAGTGGTGATGGCTGGACCAGCTCAGCTACATCCTCTAGAGTTAGGTACTTTCCTGCGGGGATTCAGAAGAAGATCTTGTCTTGATTAGTGACTCTCCTAGGTTGCCTGTTTGGACCTCAATCAGTAGACATCAAGACTTCTCAGGGAGGATTGTGTAGGTGCTAGGCATACTGGGACTCTAAGGGGAGAAAAGGCTGGAGAGACTTGGAATGTCATGGCCAGGAAATACGCACAGCATGCACTGCCACCATCACAAAAACGCAAGGAGTAAGTTAATAAACTTTAAATGTCCCAGTTTAAGCTTATCTTCAGAAAATTTTTCCAGACTTTTGGAGCCAATTATACAGAGCCATTTAATTTAGCTCAGATCTTCATACTTGTTGATTTTAAACAACATAATGATGAGTCATTCTTTCCTGCATGCAAGGAACTTCTTGGGTGATCTGAGGATGCCCCCTCCCCTGCCTCCATTCTACACGCACACACACGCGCGCACACACACACACACACACACACACACACACACACACACACACACCCTCGCTTTACCATGCAGGACTTTAAGCAGGGGAAGGATCCAATCCAGCCTGACCATCAGAGAGAATGTTCTGGGGAATGGGGCGGAGGAGAGGAAACTGCAAACCAGTTAGGGTGCTGGGCAGTAGTTCAGGAGAGAGAATAAACAACTGAGCTGGTGGCAAGAGGGATGGCCAGAGTGGATTAATCCAAAGGCAACTTAGGAGCTGAAGTAGAATAGAGGACAGAGGGATAGATATGACATTGGGGAAGGACTGTGATTTGATAATCTAGTATACATACTAAGTGCTATTTCTCCATTTGGTATCTGGTAAGTAGAAGTCAAAATTTTAAATCTAGAACTGGTTATAAAACATGTGCTCTTAAACACATCTACCCCACCCCTACCCTCATCTTACTGGAGGTTGAACCTAGGGTTTTACATGCTAGGTGAGTACCCCACCAATGAGCTTCTTAAGCCCGCCCCCCTAAAAAACACTTTAAAAAAATCTTGACAGTCTTGCTACACTCGCCAGGCAGGCCTTGGATTCAAAATCTTCTTGTTTTCGCCTGAGTAGCTAGGATTACTACCTCATGCCTAGATTTGTTCTTAGCTTTAAGACTGAAGAATTCAGTGGAAGAGTTGGGGTGTGTGTGTACATGAATGTGGCAGTTACTGCCATTTGTCTGTCATACAAGAAACATGACCCTACATGATCTGCACCAGCCAGTGCCTGCCTGTTCCGGCCTCCCACTTCCTGCCCCCACTTCTGATAGGCACCGTATTGAGGAGAGCTGGGATCCGACACAGCCTGCACCAGCTCTGAGAGTCTTTCCAGGTTCTGCTGTTTCAGGGCAAAAGTGAGACTCAGCTCTTCTTCAGGGTCCACACGGCCCAGGGACACCCAGCCTGGGGGCAGCCTGCAGGGTCAGGGATACGCTTGGTTAGGCCATAGATGGGAAATCCAGATCACGGAGGGTTTGGGATTAAGAACCGAGACTTTGGGTGGGATCCCAGATGCAGAAAAGCTTCAGAGGAGGTTAAGACAGGAGATTTAGCCTAAGGGTTAGTGGGTAAGGCTAGAGAGTGGGCACTAGGAGCAGCTGTGAGGGCGAGGAGAACTGGACCAAGCCAGTGGCTGCAGAGAAGGGTAAAGTACAAGCAGCACTAAATCCACTCACATCCACCGCTGGTCCGGCTCAGGGCTGTAAGTGCATTTGCCAGTGATGATGAGAGCAAGAAGACCTAGGAGGCTGCAAGGAGGGTAGGTGGGTTCCATCAGGAGCTGACCACCACTATATTCCCTCTACATGTAACCCCTCTGATGGAATCCCCTTTAGCTGCCCTCCCCACCTCAATTTCTCACCCGGCTTGGAGTCCCATTTTGGCTTTCGGCTGCTCTGGAGTCATGTGACAAGTCACATGAGCACTGTCTGTCACCTCCTCCATCTCCCTGCCTAGTAACTAGTGACGTTGCTGACTCCTCCCTCCCAAATGAGCTATTTTGAATGCTGCGGCTGCTACCAGGATACCTCCTTTAAAGCATCTAAGCCCAGCGCTCCTCACCTGATGCTCAGGTCTGTCACTCCAGGAATTATAAAGGACTGGACTGTGAGGGTCCAGAGGTGTGGGCTACTCCTGGCTGTACAATCTTAGCAAACTAAGCTCTTAGAGCATAGGTTTCTTTTTTTAAAATTCAGTGATTGTTGCATAAAAGCAATGTACCTCATACTTGGGAGTGAAAATGTACAAGCAAAGCGTGGCTGAGACGGGCCTGGAAGACTCAGCAAATGTGAGCTCCAAGGTGTGCGTACCTGGGCAGGGCTGAGGATCTCTTCACTTATCTTCTCTTGTAACCACCCCCATTTTTTTCTAGAGCCCCGGGCTTAGAACCCCAGGAGATCACTACATCTGAGTTCCTGCCCATGTTAGAGCGAAAACTTTGGAGAGACCAAGACTAGGCTCCTGAGCTCACAGTGCCTGCCCTACTCCAGATGTCCTGGTGTCTTCCACCCCTCTACATTTGCCAGGTATCCACAGTACTGTTCCAGGTGATTTCTGGTTACCCTGACAGAACAGAGCCGGAGGCTAGATACAAACTGCAGTTTATTAAGGCTCCAGAGTGAGAATTGGCACTTGTTCTGGGCAGGGGCAGGGGTGTCAGAGGAACCCAAAGAAGCTGGGCCCTAAAAGGTTGGACGGACCTTCCCCATCTCCCTACCCCCCAATAAATAAAGTCTCAGCTCCACTGCAGGGTGCTGGTGCAGGGCAGGAAGTCTTGGCTGAAGAGAACCCAAGGCTGTTGCCTCATTCTTATTTCTCCCCACGCTGGATCTGGTCACAGGCCAACGACCAGCAGACCCTCTGGGGTCCTAATGCTGAGGAGACTGGGGTGAAATGTGGGACCTGTCCCAACTGTAAGAGTTTGGGGTGGAGAGCTGGGGACTGATGGTGGCCTCCCCATGGCCAGTCATGGTCCAAGGCTGCCCAGGGCAGGCTGAGAATGGGGCCTGCTTTGGGGACACTGTACGTATCCCAGGTCGGGGCCCAGTTAGGGCCACAGCTAGATGCGCAGCTCTGTGTCATCAGGCGGCTCCAGGCCAGACTCTGTGCTGAGTGCTGAAGCTGAGGGGCCCTGGGCTACCCCGAATGGCGAGACAACAGGGGAGCGAGCAGCCAAAGGAGACAGTGAGGGTGAGAAGCTGGGAGACATGGCGGCTGAGGACAAGGAGCCTTCATGGCTGATAGGGGAGCGGTGAGAGGCTGGTGGGAAGATGGCCCGGGCTGCAGCTGTGTTTGCAGGTTTCGGGGGAACAGACTTGGCGCCTGGGTGGGCCACAGCAGTGATGAGAGGTGGCGGGTCAATACGGGGAGCAGGAGGACATGGCCGAGCTTCATCCTTGAGCCGAGCTATCTCTGTGAAGACACTGGCCAGAGGCTGGAACTGAGGGCACCAGCTCAACAGGTAGTCCCAGTTATAGCTGCCACGGAGCTCTTCCTCACCAGCCACGATGGCTGTCAGTGCACCAGCTACACATGGCTTCCCATCTGCTGGGAAGCCATAGTCCCCAGTGGGTGCAGGGCTCAGGCCACAGCCCCCCAGGAAGGCTGTGGCCGTGGCTGGAGGCCCCTCCTCTCGGTATAGAGTGGCTCCTGCACCTGGCAGCAGCAGCCCTGCCTTTCGGCCCTTGTACCAGGTGTCAGGGGCAGGAGGCTCACAGGACGTGTCACTTAGTCCATCTGCATCCTGTTGGATGCCCGAGTCAGGGCCTCGGGCAGCCAGGGAGGAGGCAACGCTGGCCACACGGGGAAACTCATTGATCATGCGGATCTCGTCATCCTCTGCAGCCTCTGCTGAGCCTCGGCCGCTTGAATGTGAAGGGTCCAGGGATCCACCACGAGGGTAGGGTCCGCCAGCTCCTGGCCCACCATAGCTAGGGAGAGTCTGATGATACAGGTGTTCAGAGGGTGGTGGACTCGGAGGTTCCCGGCCCAGCTTCTGTAAAGAGCTACTGGCTATGGGTGCTGCTTGTGACATTGGGCCAGGGGCTGCCTCAGCCTTGCGGTTCCGTGCTCGAACAAGTCCCAGAACCAGAGCTGCCAGAGCAAGCACCACCACAACTCCCAGAGAGGCTGCCACAGCACCTACCAATAGCAAGTTGAGGTCAGGTGCCAGGCCCAGAGCAGTGTGGGTAATATCCACAGTCACAGGTACTGTGGCACTCCGGGATCCAGGCAGAGGCCCTCTTGCTACTACCTCCAGCCTTAACTCCCGAGGTGCTTCGCGTCGGGTCCGGCCCCCACCCCCAGAGGTGGTTGTTCCACTTCCTGGTGCCCGACTGTCCACTCGCAGGTACAAAGCACCTGTTGTCTGGTTGATACCAAAGTAAGGGGAAGAGGTAGCCAGCGAATACAGCACCAGACCATCAGCACCCCCATCCTCATCTGTGGCCTGCACATGGCCCAGGCTATGGCCACGCTGGGCACCTTCTGGCACTTGAAAGTGGAAAGCTGGAGCCAGGAATACAGGGTCATATTCATCTTCTCCAGTAACCAGCACTGACACAGTGACAGAAGCTGAGAGATTCCCAGCATCAACAGCACCCACTAGCAGACGGAAGCTTCCTGTGTGCTCGTAGTCAAAAGGCACCCGTGCCCGCAATTCCCCTGTTGAGCCGTTCAGTGAAAATGCCTCACGACCCTCAGGCCCTGGCACTGCCTGTAATAGGTTGTACTGAAGTCTACCAAAAGTCCCAGCATCCCCATCAATTGCATGTAGTGTGGTCACAAGAGTGCCTGGAGGCTGGTTCTCAGCAAGGCTAGTACTGAGCAAGTTCAATGGGAAGGCTGGACCATGGTCATTCACATCCTGGACCTCAACTGTTACAGGTACCAAAGCAAAGTGTGTCCCAGCAGGATCGGCTGCCTGCACCACAAGCTGGTGTCGAGCCTGGGTTTCACAGTCCAGAGGGCGGGCCAGTCGCAGAGAACCTGAGTTCTCATCCAGCTCAAAGAGCCCCAGAGGGTCACCTGAGCTGAGAGTGAAACGCACAAGGCCATGAGGTCCAGGGTCAGCATCAGAGGCCTCCACATGCAATAACTCAGCTCCAACAGGCATGTCCTCAGGTACTGTCACACGGTAGGATGCTCGGGTAAAGACAGGTGGGTTGTCATTGACATCCAGTACAGTGACAGTCACTGGCACAGTTGAACTGCGGGATGGCTGTCCGCGATCAGCTGCAGCCACAGTCAGATTGTACTGTGTCAGACTTTCAAAGTCTAGAGGCTCAAGCAACACTAGGCATCCCAATGCCTGGGGACCTGGTCCAACACCCTCCCCCGCCTCAGCCAGTCGGGGTTCCAGCTGGAAGACTCGGCCCCGATTTCCACTGATGATGCTGTAGTCCACAGTGGCATGGGAGCGGCTTCCGTCAGCATCTGTGGCCTCCAGGGTGAGCAGGGTAGAACCAGGAGGCAAATCTTCAGACACAGCAACACGGTAGTGTGGCAGCGTGAAGCTGGGGTCATGGTCGTTCTGGTCCTGCAGCTGCACGTGCACTGTGGCCCGTGCTGCCCGGCCTGGAGCCCCATGGTCTCGTGCTTCCAGCACCACATCCACCATTCCTGGGCCCTCTTGACCCAAGGCCACTGCTCCTACTGTCGTGAACAGAGTTCCTGGGACGAGAAGGGTAGGGAAAGAAACAGGCATTCAGTGATGTCACTGTGTCAACAAGAGCATCTCCACAGTCTAGGCATGGCTTTGGGAGTCAGCCTCCTAGGAACAGCCCATGTGCTGGGACAGTGTGCAGTGTCTTCAGGTATTCAAAGCTCAGGAGACAGCTTCCAGACATACAGTCAGGAGGGACCTTTAGTAAAGATAGGGGGCAGGGGATGTCCGCCCTGGGTCAGAGATCCAAGAGTCAAGATATGACGAAGTAGCAAATTTTAGGACTGGGTGCCCAATAACCCAATAGGGTCAATGATAAAGGGATCGGATTCTGGAGAAGACATACCATTGTTGGGGTCAACACTGAAGCCCTCAGCAGGGGAAGCCAGATGATAGGAAATGTGACCATTGGCACCGGAGTCTCGGTCAGTGGCAGAGACGGAGAGAATGGCACTGCCTGGCGGGGTGTGCTCCAACATCACCACCTGAGGAGTAGCAGAAAGTATCTGAGGCTAAGCCTCCCAGATGCCTTCCCGCATGAGCTGGAGGCTCACCCCATAAACTGTATTTGGTGTCCAGATTAGAACCACACTCCCTAGCATCAGAATAAGAACTGCCCACATTTTCCCTTCTCATCACGGAATGCAGAACTTGGATGCAGTCCACAGGACTTGAAAAGCTGGCGTAAAATAGGACACTCCCCACACACTCCCACATCAACCCCAACATCCAGCCCAGTCAGCCACTTCTGCCACTGTTGTGGTGCTCCAATAGGAACAGTCCCAGGCCCAGGTATGGCGACATCCAGAAAGAGTTGGTACCTGGTAGAGGCTCTGGGAGAAGGTAGGTGCGTTGTCATTGACATCCTCCACAAGCACTGTGAGGTTGGCACGGCCCTCATGAGGTCCATCGTGTGCCAGCAGCTGTAGGTGGTAGCGGTCACATTGCTCAAAGTCCAGCGGGCCCGTGAGGGAGACACGTCCTCCATAGCGGCCGATGCTGAAGGGGTCCCGAGGCCCCGATGGGCTCAGCACATACCAGAGGACTGGTCCAGAGTCCACATCATTCCCAGTTACCTGTGCGATCTCTGAACCCAACAGCGCATCTGCAAAACATGAGGAAAAGGTGATTGCAGAGTTCTTCTCACCGTGGGAACCCTTGACACCTCTTGTTTCACTTGACCCTCACCTTCTGACACTCGGAGCTCCCAGGGCTGGGGGATGGTGGGACGGTTGTCATTGGTATCGATGACCATCACTGTCAAGGTAGCTGAGCCCACCAGGGCTGGGCTTCCTCTGTCTGTGGCCATCAGTACCAGCCTAGATACAGAGCATAGTCAGGGAGCAAGGCCTAGAGATAGGAATGAACCCTGGGAAGGGCAAGGGGGTGTGGCCTAGAAAGTGAGAGAAATGCAAGTCAGGGCTTGAATCCACACAGGTGCCAGGTCTCACCGTGTTTCAGCCCAGATTTCCCGGTCCAGGATAGCCGTGGTAGTGATAGTGCCTGTGGCTGGGTCTACATGGAATAAGCCCCGTGCTGGCTGAGATGCAGCCAGGCTGTAGGAGATCTGTCCTCCAGAACCTTGATCTAGGTCATCTGCTTCCACCTGGTAAGTGTAAGAGATTGCTGACACTGGCTGGGCCACAAACAAGTCTGACCAGCCCTGTCCCCTATCTTCCCATCACACCCCACACCTGCAGCAGGGGCCCCTCCAAGGGTCGGGACTCTGGCAGGAAAGCCACATAGTGAGGCCGCAGGAAACGGGGAGCGTTGTCATTGGCATCTTGAAGGGTCAGGGTCAGCACCGAGAAAGCAAAGGCTCCTCCACTCTCTGCTTGGAGCACCAGTCGTAGCCGTGGGCTTGTCTCAAAGTCAAGCCCCTCTGCTGAGTGGACTGTGATGGCTCCTATGGGAGATAGGCTGCGTCAGCTATAGTGCTTTTCCTTGCTCTGGAGCCTCCCTCTCTGAGGGCAACTCCTCCTCCCACCAAAACCTCTTCTGGCCCAAAGAGCCTACTCCTCCAGGAGCCTTCCTCCTTTAAGACTTCCTTACCCGTGCTCGGCTGAATGGAGAACATTCCTTTCTCATTCCCACTGAGAATGCTATAGGTGATTGGGCCATTTGAGCCCCCTGAATGGACAGCCTTCAGGGAGATGACGGGAGTTCCTGTAGGGAAAACAAGAAAGGAAACGTGGTATTCGTTGGACTGTGGTCACTACATGTCAGTGACTAATCCCAGCCCTTCCAGGGGTTCAAATCTGGGACATACAACTGGGGACCCACCTGGGGGTGCGTTTTCACGAAGTACAGCCTCATTACTAGCTCGGAGAAAGCGGGGTCCACGCTCAGACTCTCCCTGTATCCCAACAATGACCACACCAGTGGCAGAGCGAGCTGGTCGGCCAAGGTCAGTAGCCACGATGAACAGGACACGATCCTGAGGTCCCAGAGCTACAGGGGAGCGAGCCACACGGATTTCACCAGTGTAGGAGTCCACAGTGGTGCCAGGTGGTGGTGTGCCTGCCAGCCGGTATAGAATGGAGGCATTGGCACCAGCATCACGATCTTCAGCTCGAAGTGTGGCCAGAGCCAGGGTTGGTGCACTGAGGCTAGGACCTGGGCGGGGTAGGCGGAGGCGCAGAGGACTGGTAGGGAAAGTAGGTGCGTGATCATTGACATCACGCACTGTGATGGTGATTGGTACTGTGGTGCTCAGGGGTCCAGCAGCTGCACCGTCCACTGCAGTCACAGAAAAGGCATAGCTGGCACAGTGTTCTCTGTCCAAGGCAGTAGCCGTACGCAGCTCTCCAGAGGTAGGCTCCAGCAGGAAGGCCCCTGCTGTACCTGCACCCAGGTAGTACATCACACGGCCATTATCTCCGTCATCTGGGTCGTGAGCCTGTAGCTGCAGCAGTAGGGTCCCTGCAGGTGCATCCTCAGGTACCTCCACAGAATAAGCAGGCACAGGAAAGGCTGGGGCATGGTCGTTGGCATCCAGCACTGTCACTGTCACAAGCAAGGTGGCACTGAGGGCTGGCTGGCCTCCATCCCTGGCCTCTATCTGCAGCTGGAATGTAGGTTCTACCTCCCGGTCTAGTGGCCTCACGGTGCCAAACTCCCCAGAAGTGAGATCTAGGGCAAAGGCCCCTGAAGGGTCGCCATCTGCAGAGAAGATGCACACACAAATGCGCACATGTTAGCCCATGAGTAGGGGTAACTTCTAGGTGACAACAGGAATACAGCAGTAGAAGGGAGCTGGGAGAAAGGAGGGCAAAGAAGAACACTATAGCCGGGCGGCGGTGGCGCACGCCTTTAATCCCGGCACTCGAGAGGCAGAGGCAGGCAGATCTTTGTGAGTTCGAGGCCAGCCTGCTCTACAAGAGCTAGTTCCAGGACAGGCTCCAAAGCTACAGAGAAACTCTGTTTCAAAAAACCACACACACACACACACAAATAGAAGAACACTATAAAGAATAGAGTGTGGTCCTGGGACTCCTGAGTCCCCAGAGACCCTTTCAATATATGTATAAAATCGAAGTGCTTTCCTAAAACATTTTATGTCTTTTCATTCTCATTATCTCACAAATGTAAAGTGGGGTTTGTGGATGCTGTATGACATTATCTTTTGATTAATAGAACATGCATTTGTGTACTGTATTTTCCAGAATGTTCTAGGTTTTAAAGATGTATTTTCAGAGATTCAATTTGTCCTGGTGACCTTTAGTTACATTTAGGATTACTGCAACCTCAATACTGTTCAACGATGTTTGAAATCCTAACATTTTTCTCATGCCTATCCAGAAATAGTAAACAATTTCCATAATTGTTCATTCTTCTATGATATCTAATTCTTTTGTGTTTTAATATGAAACACAGCAAATGCTGGTTTTTAACATGCTACCTATGAACCCTTTGGGGTTCTGAAAACTAAACAGTATAGCTGGCTTCCTAGTATCCCAACTGCCTGAAATTGGACAGTCATGAATACAAGACCAGCCTGGGCAATATAGTTGAAGATCCTATCACATAGAACAAAGTTTTAAGAGCCCCTGAGACTGAAACAGTTTGAGAACAACTGACTTTGTGTGGAACGACAAGAAAAGAAATAGATAAAGAAAATAGGTGTAGAGAAAGATAAAGAACTGGAGATGCTCTAGAGGCAACTTAAATACACCGAGCGTCAGGAAAGAAACAGAAGACACAAGAAGGGAAAAGAGACACCGAAGCAATGGCACAAACTGACAAGGGCCAAGAAGCAGCAAGAACCGGGCAAGTAGGTGCTGGCCTTGTGGCACTGGACGCCTCTCACCCAGGATGCGGTACTGTAGCTGTCCATTGAGCCCCCTGTCTGGATCAGAGGCACGTAGGGTGGTAAGGGTTTGGGGGTCCTGGCCTTCAGGCACTTCCAGAGAGAGGTGGGTGTTCCCAAAGGTTGGAGTATGGTCATTCTCATCTTCCACAGTCACTCGAACTATGGCATGAGTTAACAGGGGTGGCAAGCCTCTGTCCCGGGCATATACTGTGGAGAAACAAAATCAACAAGGTTTACCCTACCTCTTGCTATGGAGAAACCCACACACATGTTCACCAGGTCCACATATGAAACAGAAAATGTCTATCTCACAGCACACACATGTGTGCACACACATGGGCATACATGACACATGTCAGAAAACTCCCCTTTCTTTTCTGTGTCCCATGCTGATTATATGCAACTAGCGTCAGTTAGTGGTGCTGTGACAGAAACAGCAATTAGGTATCGAAGCCTGAACTCAACTCTCAGCCCAGCCACTTCCAACCTCGCTTGAGCAAGTCACCTAACCTCTCTGCTAATGTCAATACTCTCCTCTGGCTGCAGTATGACCAAAGGAGGCATAAAGGGCTTGGTGGTGACAGTACGCACTGCAAAGTTAATCAGTATACCTGTCAAGTTGATCTCCTCCTGCTCCTCCCGATCCAGGGCCCTCAGAGTCGTGAGAACTCCAGTGTTTGGGTCCAGAGAGAAGCTCTCGCCAGAGACACCCCCATAAGTCACTTGCCCGTTGGCCCCTAAGGAGAGGCAGCATGGAGGAAGAGCAGACGGTAAGTGTATCTTTTATTCCCCTTCTCCATCCCTTTATCGAGTCACTCCCAACTCGGTCCCTCCCACAATTCATTCCCTCAGGTCTTACCAAGGTCGGGGTCAGTCGCCTTCAGAGTAAGCAGAGATGTACCAGGTGGACTGTTCTCACGAAGAAGGACGCTGTATTCTTGTTGAGGGAAAGCGGGCGCCTCGTCGTTGATGTCAACAACACTGACAGTCAGGAGTTGAGTGGATGAACGTGGCGGGGAACCATGGTCCAAGGCCACCACTGTCAGTACGTGCTCAGCACGCTGTTCACGGTCCAGAGGCCGCACCACGGACAGCGCTCCTAGGCCACAGTAAGGTGGTCGGTAGCCAATTTTAGCATTCCTTGTACTTCACCACCCTCCATGCCTCCCATCCGGGGGCCCAACTCTCACCAGTGGTAGCGTGTAGCCGGAAGTGGCCATCCCCTCCAGCCGCAAGGCGATAGGACACGCGGGCAGCCTCCCCCAGGTCTGGATCCCGAGCTACCACGTGCAGAGCCGCTGGCCCGGGCGGCTGATCCTCCGGGAGGCGCACCCGTGACGGGGAAGCGAAGACCGGGGCGTTGTCGTTTTCATCCGTGACAAAGACGCGCGCCGAAACGCGCGCTGCCCGGCGACGGCTGGCATTGGTTGGCCGGTCGGTGGCTTCCACGAGCAGCAGCAGCGCGGGTGTGGTCTCGCGATCCAGGCCGCGCGGAGCGCTGAGCGCTCCAGTGCGCGCGTCCAAGCGCAGGGCAGGCACCGGGGGTTCCTGCCGCAGCAGGCGGTATCGCACGTCGCTGTTGGGACCTGGGCCATCCGCGTCCGATGCGCGGAAAGTGTACAGCGTGGCGCCGGGCTCGGGGTTCTCGGGTAGCGCCAGTGCCAGGGGGTCTCGCGCGAAAGTGGGAGCGTGCTCGTTCTCGTCCTGCACGCGCACTTGCACTCTCAACAGCCGCGCGCCTACGCCTCCCGGCCCCTCGGCGCGCACCGTGAGCGCGCGCCAGGCCGGCCCGGCCTCGAAATCCAAGGAACGCGCCAGGTACAGGCGACCTGAGACCGAGTCCAGGGCGAATGTGCCCTCGGGGTCGGCGCCACTCACCAGAGTGTAGGTGAGTGCGCCCACACTGGTTGGCTCCTGTGGAGCCACCGAACCCAACAGGGATCCAGGTCGAAGTCCTTCAGCTGCCGTCACCGTCAGGACTACAGGCACCGTTGCCGCCGGGTCAGGTTCTGTGAAATCCGGTGATTCCACCGTGCGGGTGGAGGGAAGCACCTATTGCGCAGCAGAGCGAGAGGGGGGGAGGGAAAACTGAATCAGGAGGATCTGTGTAAAAGAGGATCTGTGCTGGCTTCTTGGGTGGTAGGGAAGGTTACTCAGACTGGACTGACAAAGAGTCCGAGGAGCTCAAGAAGCTGGATCTACAGGAGGGGACCCAGAGGGCCAGACCAGGGGGCTTTTGGAAAGGCAGCATTACCTGCACCAGCAGTTGGAGGCTGGCACTTCGAGGGGGGCTGCCTTGGTCGTGAGCACTCAGAGTTAAGACATAATGGGGCCGCTCTGCTCTAATCAGGGGTGCTGCGGTGTGCAGCTCCCCCGTGTGTGGATGCAGAGAGAAGAGCTCGGAACCAGGACCTGGGTGGGGACAAGAAGAGGAAGGATTGAGGTTTTGGCAACCAACGCAAGGCAGGCCATGCGATCCCTGATCACTCCCAGGGTCCCACCTCTCTGCCCTCATACCAGTTAAGGTGTACAGGATGGTTCCGTTCTCCCCCTCATCTGGATCTTTGGCCTGCAGAGTAGTTACCAGTGTTCCTGGAGGCACGCGGTCTGGCACCTGTGAGAAGACAGTCACCTACAGTTGTCTCCTTCCAAAGATTAAAATAACCCAGAATTGGCTTTTATTCATTCATAGGTGGAACTGTTTTCCTTTTGTCTACACCTGTTCTAGGCGGCAGTCTCTCTTACCTATACTCAGCTCAATTGGGAGACCCTCCCCAACTCTCTTGTACTTCTTCAGAATGTGTTCCTGACACCTGACTCACCTGTATAGGGAGGCCCCCACCAGCAGCCCCCGAAGCCTGCAGGAAGGTGGGACTGTTGTCATTGAGGTCGAGCACTGCCACATGTACCGTGCCTGTGGCGCTGCGGGGCGGATTCCCTGCATCCTGCACATGCACCAGGAGTTGGAAGCTGCTCTGCTGCTCTCGGTCCAACGTCTGCAGTGTAGTTACTTCTCCTGGAAGAAGATGGAGAGCGTGATGGGATGTTTAAGGATTCAGAGCCTGGGAACTACGGATAAGCTGTGGCTGGGGAATGCGGGCAAGTACCAGGGCCAAACTCCAGACTGAATCCTGATGCTTATAGCCAAGATCTGGGCTGGGGATCTTGTCTGGGTATTTGCCAGTCTGGAGATGAGGCTGTGAGGTCTCAGTGCTTACCGGTCTGGGGGTGGATGCGGAAGGCCTTACTATCTTCTGATAGCTGTTGAAGGCTGTAGGTCAAGCGTCCATTAGGTCCTGAATCTCTGTCAGTGGCAAAGACTCGGCCTACACTGGTCCCTGGAGGTTGATTCTCTGCTACAGCCAGGAAGGTGGGCTCTTCAGACAAACGGGGACTGTGGTCATTTTGGTTGAGGATGCTGACCCTCACAGTGGCTGTGCCTGTTTGTTGCCCCAATTCAGCTTTGGAACCAGATACAGCCATCACCTTCAATGTGTATAATTCCTGGGACTCGCGGTCCAGTGCTGCCCGTACCCATAGCCACCCACTCTGTGGCTCCAGGCCGAAGGGGTTACTAGCTCCATCTGCTGCAAGATGATAAGTGACAGGACTCCCATCTGGGGCCTGGGCTTGTACTTGCAAGATCTGAGTTCCAGTGGTAGTACCTGAGGGCAAGTCCACCCGGTAGGTAGGGCTGTCGAATCGCGGAGCCAGCCCATGGGTTCCCAAGTCCTGTGTCACCACACGAAGTCGAAAGTGGCTGGTGCGTGGTGGGGAGCCTCCATCCCGGGCCTCCACCTCCAACTCATGTGCTGGTCCCCCTGGAGGCCCCAGAGGTCTCATAAGCCGGATGTGGCCTGTGATTGGGTCCACAGTGAACAGTCCATCGCCTCCGGCAAGTAGACTAAAGGTGACCCGACTGTTAGCTCCCGAGTCGGGGTCTAGAGCACGCAGTGTATAGATGGGAGTCCCTGGAGCGGTGCTTTGTGGCAGTAACACGGTGTCTTCAGGTGCAGGGAAGGCAGGAGAGTTGTCATTCACGTCATCCAGCAGCACACGGACCCGCGCCACAGCAAAAGCTGGGGGGATTCCACTGCCTGCTTGAATTTCCAGCTCTAGGACAGGTCCCAGAAGTTCCCGGTCCAGAGGGCGAAGTGTTTTCAATAGCCCTGAGGGTGAATCTAAGGAGAAGAGCCCTTGGGGGTCCCCACCTGATAGGGTGAAGGTCACAGGCCCTAAGCGACCTAGGGAGAAAGAGAGAAACATCAGGAAAGAGGTAGGGGTCACCTATTAATCCCAAGAAGAACAGTTCCCACCTTTGTGTTTTATACAGCATTAGGAAAGGGGCAGGTGTTGGCAAGGAAATTGGCATTAAGGTGGTATTCGTGTGCCGTACTGTTCTGTGTTAGAGCTTCCAGTGGTATGCTGCTGTAAGGTCACCCTGAGATGGTACTGAAAGACTGTACTGGGATATCTGATACCTGCTGGGTTGTGTGCCTGGACTATGCCCACACTGGTGCCTGGTGCCACATCCTCTGGCACTGAAAAAACATATTGTAGTTGGTCAAATATAGGTGGTGTGGGGGTTCCAGGCACAATGCTGATGTTGACTCGGGCAGTGGGTTCTGCTTGCAGGCCACCTCCATCCTGAGCCCCAATCTCCAGCTGCACCACAGAATTAGCCCGTCTGGCCAAGGGCCAGGCCACTGTCAACAGCCCTGGAGAAGGAAGAGAAGCAAAAGCAGGTGAGGGAAAGAACAGGAAAAGGCCCTGGAAAGAGGAGGTGTCATATCATTTGGACAGGTGGGGAGAGGGGACTGACAGCAGGTCCTGCTGATGGGAGGGTCCTCACCTGAATGTGTGTCCAGTGCAAAGAGTGGGGGGCTATTGCCAGCCAGGATGTGGTAGGACAGTCGCCCATGGGGACCCTGGTCAGGGTCACGGGCGTGCACCCTCAGCACAGCTGTGCCTGGTGTACTCTGAGCACTCAGGCTGACGGCGTACTCCCGTGGGTAGAACTGAGGTGGGTTGTCGTTCTCATCAGCCACAAACACCTTCACATACACTATGGACTTGAGGCCTCCCTGGTGGAACATGGAATCATCAGTCAGTAGGCCTTGTCTAGCCTCGGTGAGAACTCTACCCCAATATCTCTGGCCAAGGTCCATTTACTTACCCCATCAATAGCTGTCACCGTGAAGTCAAAGCTTGAAGGTCCCTGGTCACGGTCCAGGGTCCGAGTGGTACATACATCACCACTGTGGGCATCAATGTGGAATGGGGGAGATCCAGAAGCTCCAAGCCCAGCACCCAAGGAATAGGAGAGGACGCCAAATTGACCACTGTCAGCATCTGTGGCTGTCACCTGGGGAGAGGCTGGGGTAAGTGATGCCCCCTCTTGCTGGTCAGAAAAGTTAGAGCTAAATGTAGATTAGGGTCCCAAAGACCCTGGATGGCGCACACAGAGAACTAGAACGCAGACCAAAACCCAACCCCAGGCCAGATCCCACCACTTAGGTTTCTGGGAGGCTCTGGTTACAATTGTTTTCTGTTAAATGGCAAATAAGACCCTGCCAAGGCTGAACCTTGGAAACAGCTCTTTATTGTGGCTGTGGGCCCAGATATCCGAGGAGACAGACTTTTTTCTGCATGAATCCCCGTGGGCAGCAGCACAGCTGCAGCCATCAATATGTAACCTTGTTTGATGTGTGCTTGAAGGCACTTTAATATATAGCGTTGATTCATTAACATTGACTTCACAGACACAGTACAGTAAAGATGCAGCCATGGTATACTTAGATACTATAACTTCCGTCTGACCAAAGCTTATCTAATGCATGTAATTTATTCTCAAAGGCACACCACAGCCTTCTACTGCACTAGGCAGAGCTCTACTGTTCTACTTGGGGATTGTTTTAAACAACAAAATAGCTAATAGAAAGCACAAAAATACAAAATGTGTCACCAAAACAGAGCTCAGAAAGGACACCTGGTCACAGGATGAGAGATGAGACAAGAAGCTAAATGTCACCTGTTTCAACCTCAAGCTGGGAACCTACATATTAGGTGACCCATCGCTGCATGTGTCCGGGGTTATGTAATGAATCTGCATATAACAAGGGTCACCTACAAAGCAGAGTACTGAAGGCAGCAACCTTTAATTCCAGAAGACTACAGGAAACCACTATCCTCATAAAGTCTCCTACTCACCTAGATCAGAGAACTGTTTGATGAATAGTTTCTAAGATTGATATTTTAAGTCGAATCTTGTGTGTGGAGAGTGTTGTTTTATTGTGAGATGGGGATCTCACTATTCTGCTCAGGCCCATGATCCTCCTGCCTCCCCCTTCTAAGTGCTGGGATCGCAAGTATGCCACCAATCCCAGCTTGTATGTCTAATCTTTACTGAGAGTGTTCTTGACACACTTGAATCTGATCACTGCAGGGTCTGCTCCATGGTTTCTGGATGGGGCTCATGCACTTTAGCCTAGGACAGGGCCTGGTACACAGTACACGCCCTGTGCATATTTGTACATGGAGCGAATGGGCATCCAGTCACCCTGCTTTATAAGAAAACTTTCTTTCACGCTCAGTTTTACACATTGGGTGCACACTAGGCCCTCCATAGCGCGTGAGCTGGTGGCTGACTGCTGCAGGCTGTGACAAAGTGCTCTTTGTGGGTAGAGAGACCTCAGGGTCATGATATGCTGCAAGAGGAAGCTGCAGAGTTCCCCTTCTCAGCCAGAAAATGTGCTCAGAAAGAAAGCTGGCCAAGGATTTCTAATTGTTGCCCAGGCCCTTGACAGAAATGATCGGTGCCACTGTTTATCTTCCCGAGAGACATTAAGACCCTGCCATGGCTGAACCCTAGAAACAGCTCTTGCTCCAGCTCTTCACAGTGGCTGTGGGCCCGGATATCCCAGGAGACAGACTTCCCCGTGAATCTATCCCCACAGGCAGCAGCATAGCTGCAGCTGCCTTCAGGAGCTGCTAAACACCTTTGCCCTCTGACTCTGTTGCAGAAAGAAAGCAATAAACAGTGGCGGGGGAAGTTGTCAGGAAGTGACCCCCAAAAGGCGCAGGGGCCTTTGACTGGAAATGACCAAGGCAGAAGTGAATTTCCTGACCCCCTGCTCAGAGGTTTCTCTGTAAATGCAGACTGTTTTCAGCAGGTTCTCAGCTCTGTCTCTCGTGCTAGCTCAAGGCTGTAAGAAGCTCATGCCTCTCCTCTTACCTACACTTGGCCCCTGGCTCTCATGAGATGCACCATTTCAAGGACAGAAGAAAGACCCTTCCCTCTGAACTCTAACATTCCTGCCAGACTCTGAACTTACTGTAGCTTCCCATCCTGACATCCTTCCTGTGTGCATCCTTCCTTCTGATTTCTTGCTACTATCATAATCTGCTTTCCTCTTGTTGGTTTACCCTCGCCACTGGCCTTCTCCACTTACTGTACTCTGGCTGCTTTTATTCATCCTGTTCCCTGAACTCTCTCCTTGGCCTTTTTTTCACCTGACAAGGCCTCTTTCACTTTCTCAGCCTCAGGAAACATCTCTGGTAAGCTTTAAGCTTAGGGGACTATTCCCCTAGGCTGAAAACTTGTCCACCCAGATGCCTGCTCAATATCTCCACCTGGCTGTCCCGCTGTGATCTTAAATCTGAACTGTCTAATACTAAACCCATGATCCTTTCAAACTTGCTGACTCTTCCATCCACTCACTCAAGCCTGGAGTTAATTCTTCCCTTTCCCATGCCTGGTATATCAATCAGTCAGGGATTCAATAGGTCTTCATTAGCACCCTTATATTGAGTGCGTCTCTCCATCTGAGCTATTTTCCCTTGGATTATTCTGATTCATTTCTTATAGGTGCCTGACCCTCCAACCCATACTCTAAATTAAGGGTTTTCAACCTTGATACTTCTGACATTTTAGGCCAGATTATTTTTTTAAGTCTGGATGCTATTGTATGCTTTATATCATGGTTAACAGCATCCTAGACCATTACTCCACTGAATACTGGGACCATCTCATCACTTATAACAATACAAAATGTCTAACTATTGCTGAATGTCTCCTCTGGAAGGTAAAACTGCCTCCAGTGGTAAACCACTAGCCTATACTGACAGCCACTTGAGAGACAAATTCGATCATTCTACCTCTGTACTGAAAAAGGAGCTTCAGTATTTTACATAAGAAAAACAAATTCCCTGGCATGGTGTGGGTTCTTCCCTGGCTGACCTTTCCACATAGTCTCATTTTCTCTTCTCACGTCTCAAGCTCCAGCAACACTGAATGACTTGGATCCCCTTAAGCAAGTCAGGTTCTCTCCTCTGTAGGTGTCACCTAGCTTGGAGCCTTTCACCTGTCTGATCACCGCATGAAGTCACCCTTATTCTTTAGGTTTCAACTCAAAAGTTCCTGTGCTTTAGGAAAAATCCATACTGCCTATTGCCCCATCATGGAAGTTTTCTAGTTTCAATAAGCTGTTTATTTGCAAATTAAGGCTTATTCAATGTGGGTTTATTTATTATTATATTTTTTTTATCCCTAATACAGTGACTGGACATATGTGGTGGATATTTAACAAATGTACATTGAATAAATCAAGTGTTAAGACTTTGTAACAGTTATGAACTCCCAGTGGGCATTTTTATCTTTCCTTCATTGTTTTTAACAGCAAAAACTCCAGGAAACCACCTGGAAAGTTGATGTAGCAGGGAAAGGAAAAGTTTGGAAGCAATAACCCACTGGTCCTGGCCAAAAGAGCACACACATGTGAGAGTGGGTGGTGGGAGCCAGACAGCAGCAGGCAGGCAAACGTCCAGGATCTGGCCAGAAAGCAAGGGATCAGCCAGAGCTAGGCACTAGCCTAGAAGTTTGGGCCAGCAGACAGCCCGAGAAGACACTTGGGTTGGCCATACATCAAGCACTGGTCTCTTAAGAGACCTCCCTTCCCTCAGTCTTCTCTCTTGCAGCTATACTTCAAGGTGCCACCAAAGCCATTTTTCCAAAAGACATGTTGAGCTTCCTATGATTTTTAAGAAAAAGTCAAAGCCTGCAATCTAGCCCACTAACTATTTTGTCTTCTCTCCCAACAAGTCTTTTTCATCTGTATAACTGAGGCCAGACTGAACAATATAGTCTTAACATTGTGGTGTTTATTCAATAGCTTTCTGTAGATCAGGTGTCTGTATCCACACAACACACAGTATTCATTAAGCAAAGTATCGTTAGTTCTTCCGGGTCCCTCCTCTGGGCTTCCAAAGATCTTCATGTAGTTATTGGTTTATCTCCCTATCTAGACTGGGTCCTGCCTGAGATCAGCAATCTCTTGTTCCCTGCTCTGAGCACGTTTACATTGCTCGACTTACAGTGCTCAGGCATGATTCATCACTCACACACTGACCCATCTGTCCTTCACCCTTAGAGCAAGTTAGCTACTTTAAGACGGACAGAAAATACAGTCTAATCGTGCTCTTCCTGGCTCAAACTGCAATGATCTCCTTTGTTTTCCGAGTAAAGTCCTAACACATGGTGGCTGAGGATTTCTGCATATGGCCTAACACATGCCCTAACATATGACCTAACGCATGGTGGCTGAGGATTTCTGCATATGACCTAACACATGCCCTAACATATGACCTAACGCATGGTGGCTGAGGATTTCTGCATATGGCCTAACACATGCCCTAACATATGACCTACCTAACGCATGGTGGCTGAGGATTTCTGCATGTGGCCTCAGACTGCATCTTTAGGTTCATGTTCCCCCATCTCTTTCCCCCTCCCCCGAGAGGCCTTCTTTCTCTGCACACGAGGATCGTACTAGATTGCTCTTCTTATTTCTCATCCTTGTCCTTGAATCCATGTGTCTCATCAAGGCTCCCATGCAAGGGAAGGGATGGAGATCTCTTCGAGAAGAGCCTAACATTGGACTAAGCATCCAGGGCACCACAAATGCTGACCTCTCCCTTGGGAAATAGGAGCAATATGGGTGCAGAAACAGCCCCGCCTCTGCAGCTTTGAGACTTTGCAGAGCATTTCCTAACACCACACTCTCTTCTCTTCCACATCCCATCGTAATTTCCTTAACTGCCGAGATTACTGTCTGAGCTCTTGCACCCTACTCTTACCGTCCCATTACACCATCTGCACAGACGCCGGAGTTCAGAAACAGGACCAAACCCTCTGGCTTTGGTCACTGTCAACACTTGCAAAGCTAGGCTCCTGCTCTGAAGTCCTCTGTGGCCCTCAGACCTACTCTTGCCCATACTCTGCAGGGCCTACCCACCTGCAGGAAACAGGTTCCAGGCTGGGTACCTTCAGGCAGGGAGGCATTGTAGAAAGTCCTCTGGAACTGGGGCTCATTGTCATTCACGTCTTGTAAGGCCACACTAACTGTGGCAGAGGAGACTAACGGGGGCAGGCCCCCGTCCGTGGCCAGCACAATAAGCTGTGGCTGAGGTTCTAGCTCATAGTCCAGTGTGGCAGCTGTGGTAATGATGCCTGAGGTGGGATCAATGGAAAACCAGTGAGTGTGCGTGCCAGGAGCCAGACTATAGGTGACCTGACCATTGGTGCCTTGGTCAGGATCCCGGGCAGTCACCCGTACCACGAAGCTGCCAGGCAGTGCAACTTCAGGCAGAGGCTCAGGTTGGTAGAGCTGGCGGTCAAAAGCAGGTGCATTGTCATTGACATCAGTGACATGTAGCACGAAAGCAGCTTCGGCCCGAAGTGGGGGTGAGCCTGAGTCCGTGGCTGTAACTCGCAAGTTATAAACATCCCTCTCCTCCCGATCCAGTCTCCGAGCCACACACACCAGATAAATGACACTGTCTTGGGTACTCAGGGCAAAATGGCCCTCTCCACCCTCCAGGGATACATTGACGTGAGCAAAGTCACCATCATCTGGATCTGAAACAGAGATTCGAGCAACAAGCTGACCAGGGGGGGCAGCCTCAGACACTCGGGGGGAGCCATCAGCACTCAGGAAGATGACAGTCATGGAGGGCTGATTGTCATTGGCATCTCGCACATGCACTGTCACAAAAGCTGAACCCAGCTCTGGGTGAGCCCCACCATCCCGTGCCTGTACCACCAGTTCATGGACTCGCCTTTGTTCAAAGTCCAAGGGTCGCTCCAACCTCAGAAGCCCTGTGTGTGAGTCAATGGAGAAGGGTCCATCACCTTCACTCTGCCTCCTGTTGATCTCATAAATCACAGCTCCATTGGCACCAGCATCAGCATCAGATGCAAACACTTGCAAGACAGGACTGCCAGGGGCCAGACTCTCAGATACCACAGCATGGTATCGGCTTTGATTGAAAGCTGGAGCATGGTCATTGATATCCAGCAGTGTCACATCCAGCAGGGCCTGGGCCCTCCGGGGGGGTGAGCCACCATCATAGGCCTCTAGCTGCAACATGTAGTGTGAACGGTTCTCCCGGTCCAGTTCTCCAGCAACCACCAGCTCAGGCACTGGCGCTCCATCGGGACCAGGACGCGTCTCCAGTCTGAAGGTCTCTCCAGCCCCATCACCAGACAATGCATAGCCTTGGGTTCCTAGGCGGCCAGCATCTGCATCACGAGCAGGCTCCAGTGGGTAGTGTGTACCCAGAGCCGTGTGCTCAGGGATCTGCAGGGCAGCCCGAGCCTCAGGGAAAGCTGGCGCGTGGTCGTTGATATCGGCTACTCGCACTGTAACTTCTACGGTGGCACCGTCAGGAGTGACTGCAGTGAAGCGGTAGCGGTCTCTCCGCTCACGGTCTAGGACACGAGCTGTACGGACCACCCCACTGTGCTCATCGATAGCAAGGTCTGTGCCTACACCACTGCCTTCCTGGGCAGAGATGAAGTACATGGGAGGAGGGGCCGTGCCTGGTGGAAGCCCTGCACTGATGTCTCCAATCAGTGTGCCTGCTGGTTGCTCCTCATCTATCTGTAGGTCCAGGCTCCCAGCGTGAGCCCAGGTTCCTGGCACTCTAGCCCCCAATAGCATCAGCAGCGGCAGCAGCAGGAGAGTCCTGAGGCTCTTCATGCCAGGGCGGGAGAGTGCAACACCCAGCTCCTTCTGCATGGCCGGGGCAGTCCAGCTCCAGATCAGACTCCTAGCCCAACTTGATTTCAGGATTTGGATCAGATCCAACTTGGGCTCTAGTTGCAGTTCAGGCTCCCTGACCTAAGAGGAAAGCAGAGGGAAAAGGTCACTACTGGGGGAAGGATTAAGAGGTCCGAGAGACTGGGGACCGGGCCACAGCAAATCTCAGACATGCTCAGTAACAACAGGGGCTTGGGCAGCAGCTCATCCATTCCCAGCTCTCCGTGGGACGCTGCACTTCGGGATTCCCCGGAATCTCCTCCAGCCGGCCCTTCTGGCAAACCCCTAAACCTCATCTCTAAGCAGATTATTCCATCTCCTATTTTTCAGGTCTGAATGCCTACAAACTTCCTTTTTCTATTTCTAAACTTAAAATTACCTATCTTTTCATACATTTTTTTTGCACCCGGGACTAATACCCATTTTCTAGCCTCAGTAGCGATGTATGTGGTAACTGTGCTTGAACTGTCAACCCTTTCCTCCGTCTACCAGTAAAACACCCAGTGCCCTTTAGCCCCACTTCACTCCCGAATCTGTAAGACATGAGTGCCGACTACAAACAAGACAAACAAGTCCTGGTTTCATGGAGCTTATAACTATGAGTTGAACAGTGAGTCACAAATACGATAGGGTTATGAAGAAGTCTTGGAAGCAGAAGAGGATGTAAGGGGCTTAACAGAGTCACAGGGAGCTATTATGAGGCAGTGACATTCAACGCGAGAGCCAAGTGATTAGTAGGTATTAGCTATGCGATGGTGGGCAGAGGTGAAGGATATAGAAGAATAATTCTGGAAGAGTAAACAGAATCCGGAAGGGCTTCGAGTCCACATGAGAAGAAGGGTAGAGAATGTTTAGGAATAGTTGGGAAACATCACATCACCTGTGAGGTGCAGTGTTGGTACAGAGAGTATATAAAGGGCACGGACTCACGCATAGCATATTGAAGATTTTGACATTACCCTAAGTGCAAAAGGAAGGCATTGAAGCATTTCAACAAATGCCACAACGACTTACACGCAAAACAAGCACATGCAGATAGGGCAGGGAGGAGGGTTAGGTATGGCACTGTTTCCATGCTGGTTTGGAAGCGTCAGCGATAAAAATGGGGGTGATGAGTAAGTTTGTGGGGAAGAGACTGAGTAGAATGAGCAGGGCTTGATGACTGCTTGAAGGCAGGAGATGGGGGACTAGATATCAAGAGTGATGGGCAAGTTTCTGGTAGAAATGACCAGTCAAACAAAGTGTCAGACACTGAGAAATAAAACCAGAGAGGGGAGGTACCTCTGGGAACCCTCTAAGGAAATGAGGATTTCAGAAGAGACTGCAGTTCAAGGAGAAGGAAGTCTTTTGGTGACTAGCAAGAGCCGAGTCAGTGGCGAGGTGGAGCAGAGGCTGATGGGAGGCAGCTGCAGGAGGGAAGGAGGACAGTCCCCGTGAGGCTGTTTCACGTGCTCTCCGTGTCACTTTCCACACCCTTCGCCCTCTGTGACACCTCTCCCGCTGAGCCAGTCAAATCTTCCTTTACTGGATGATTCTGCATCACTGACCATTAACTCCATGAGGTCCACTCCTCCTGGTTTTACCACCGTTTCCGTCCACACTTTTCCCTGTCCACTCCTCAGGCTCCTTCAAAAGCTCTTCTTCTCTGTCCAGCCCTTCAAAACCAGTGTCTTTCAGGACTCTGTCCTAGGCCTTCCTTTACCATCCTCATAGTCTGGCTGGGCATCTCTCCCCACGCTTTCACCTCTATTTTCTTTCCCGTGAACAGCACTACCATCTATCCATGCCTCAAAGCCAGAAATCTGGAAGCTCTCTTTGGTCTTTTGCTATTAAAACCTGGCCACGTCACCCAGGTATACATCAGCTCTAGCTTTCCTACACTGTTGCCATCCCAAGCTTAAGCCTTGTCGTCTCTCCTTTCCATTTCTGCAACAGATCCTTTCTGATCTCTCTGCTCCTTGGAGAGAGACTTGGACCCTCTTCTGATCCATCCCTACCTCATCAGAGAGAGCTACACACTTACCTAACCAGGTCTGTAGAGGGTTCTCACTGATCCCCCATTCCTGGCAGCAGAAAACTGCTGCCCCTTTACCCCCAAAGACACGCAGACACACATTTGCACAGGCTTGTGGCTGAGGGTTCAGAGGACCCCTGTTTTAAGCATAGACTTTCTGACCCACAGCATAAAGTCCGCTTTTCATTAGTGTCTTTGCAGTCTGAGCTCTGCCAGTCTCTCTTACGGTCCCTTCCTCTAGTTTCTTGCTCTGCACTTTTTCATTCCCAGACTCTATGTCAATATGTTTCCTCAATTCTTTCTTGCTTTGTAAGAAGCATTTTCTCCTCCTAAGATACCTTCTAAGAATCATGTCCATGTGGCCCTCTGTTATTAAATTTCAAGATCCAGTTTAAACCTCGTATCTTCTGTGGATTCTTTTATGACAAACTCACCCTTGTCCATGCAAAACTGTACTCTAGTGAGCATCTACCACAAGTAACAAGTCACGTAGCATTCCAGATGTGTTCACATGTCTGCTTCTGCACTGGATTGGAGGCTCCTGAAGGGCAGGGCAGGGCAGGTCTTGTCTCTGGTCACACACACACCCCTCCCCCGCCCACACACTCAGAGAAATGCCCATAGGTGTGTGAACTCAGATGACATACGTGAATGACTATGGGAACCCATGACCCTGGATCCTCTAATCTTGATGGATTTGCTCTTCTCTAGGACTTTCTAATCCCTGAGGATAGGTGTGTTTGTGACCTTATCTTACACTTGCAAGTCCCAGCTGCACAGGGCAATAAAAAGCACACGCTGGGTGTAGGGAGGCTGGAGAGATAGCTCTAAGTATAAAAAAAGTACTTGTGGCACAAGCATTGCTCAAGCACAAGAAACTGAGTTCAGATTTCAGAACCCACACAAAAAATCTGAGAATCTACACATATGCCTATAAGTCCTGCACCATGGGGAGAAGAGACAAGAGGATCAGTGGGGCTTGCTGGCCACTGACCTAGCTCCAGGCCCAGTAAGAGACCCTGTCTCAAAAGAACAAGAGGAAGAGTGATAGAACATATAAAGTCACATGTGCCTGAACACACATGTGCACATACCACTACATACACACTTTAAAAAAAAACCAGCAATACTTTGAATCCAATCTAAACGTTAATTTGCCTAATCTGTGAAGTGGTTGGCTCCATGCACAGAGACTGGTGAAGATGTTGACGAGAGAAGCTCACGCACAGTGAGGTCCAGGTTCTTATCACACTTTGCACTATAATTACTTGAGCATAGTGCATGACCGACACACTTTCTGAATGAGAGGTGAATCAATACTAGGAGATAAAAGTTCAGACAAAACAGCCTTATGGGGAAGGATGCAGGCAGGTGGATCCCCTGTGTAAAAGCAGCTCCTTCTTCCAAACTACAGATTTCTCTTCTTACCTAATACAGGCCTCTGGCCACTGCAAACTCCCTCAGGGCACTCTCACACTGAATGCACACAGGCTTACACAGAACACAGGCCTCCGCACACCCTGGCACACACAGATCTTTTCAGTCAGGCTGCTCACATGTAGACAGGCACATTCGACATGCACTTGTACACAGACTTACTTTAAGACACAACCAGTTTACATACAGACACCCCTCGTCACATGTATTCTGAAACCCATTTTCACATGTGTTAGTATGTTAACATAGGCATCTATAACTCATATATACCGAGAAAGCCACTTTTCCATGGATCTCACGCAGAGAGACACATACACATCCTCAGTACACACACAGGACTGCTCACACACATATCCCTCCTGCCCAGGCAAGCCCACTGTCTACTTCACACAGACTGACAAGGCAGGCACATGCACACACACTTACAGACCCACCCACACGCAGGCACGCTCTCACACATGCTGCCGGGGCACTCGTGGTCAACTCTGCGGCTGCAGCTGTGACCTCCAGGTCCCTAGGGCCTCTGTCTGGACTATGCCTCATCACTTCCTGCTCCACAGCTTCCAGTTCCAAACTCGAACTCCAGACTCTCTCCCGAGACTGTCTCATCCTTTCTCCAGCCTTTTCTGAGCACCGTGCCTCCCATCTGTCCAGTGTTTCTCACTGCCTCTTCCCTAACACATGCTCCTCCTCCCGAGTCTCATTTCTTTCCTTCCCAGGTCTGTCTCATCCATCTTGCCTCCTTCCTACCTCCTGTCCTACCTCTTCCTCCACCCAGTGCTGTCTTCCCATATGCCCTGACTTTGTCCTCAGTCTTGTTACTTGGTCCTGACTCCATCTCACTCTCCCCCTCTATCCCCACATCTGGGCCTCTGGAACCACAGCTGGTTCTCATTAAGAGGGGGAGGGGCAAGACTGTTCATTGGGGCCTGAAACGTGATGTCAATCCCCCCTCTCCTAGCTAGCAGAGCACCCCTTCTTGTCCCCAGCTTGTATGTCTACAGGGCTGGGATCAACTAGAAACATGGGAGAGGAAAGAAAGGTGGGCTATGGGGAGGACCAGCGGGACCACAAGGGAAGGAAGAATCTCTCCAGGAGGAAGTCTAGGAGTGGCCCAGAGGTACAGAAGGGGAAGCATGCTAGGGGAGCTGGCACCGCCTAAGCCTCCTCCCTCAACTTCCTGTCCCAGGGCCAGCGAGGGGCAGGACCAGAAAGACAACAGTGGTGAGGAGGGGGGCTATAAAACAGCAGCTGGGCTAGAAGGGGGAGACTAGGAGAGTAGCCTCAGTGAGCAAACGGAGATGTGGATCCAGGGCCAGGCGAAAAGAAAGGAGGAAGAGGTGTGCGTTCTGGTGTGAGCATGGAAGCAGCAAGCCTGGAGGAGAGCAAGTACTACAACAGAGGAACAGCCAGGCCAGGGGCCCGGTGGGGAGGGGAGGGGGAGAGAGGCTGTGGGAGGAGGAGAAGAACACTGTTGGACCAGCTTTGTGGATGTCCACGAGACGTGCCCCCACCACTCCCATCCCAGGGCAGTGGCCAGGGCACTGCCAAGGCCTGGCTCTGTCCTACTGGGGATATGTTCCCAGGAAGCACTCCAGGGAGAGCCAAGGAAAGGAGAGAAAAGCAGAAGAGGCTCTGCTTCTGAGCTTTTGCTGTGTGCTGGGCCCCGTGCCAGGCAGTTCACAGACAGTATCTCATTTAATCATCATAACAACCGTGTGAGGAAGGAATCCCGGCTTCCAGTTTCCAGTGAGGAAATGGAGGCTCAGAGTAAAACAATTTTCCCGAGTTAATGTCTCCCTAATCTGATCTCAGGACTATGCACACTTCATGTTGCCTGCAATTTGGAAGAGGCAAAACAGAGGAGGAAACAGCAGGGAAGCTGAGGGGAGCACCCTAGCAGGACGGTGAAGGCAGAGACCAGATATGAGGAGTCTGCAATAGTGCAGGTTAGTGGCGAGGGTACTGAAAAGACAAAGATTTGGAAGATGGAGGAGGTGAAGTGGACATGACCTGGCTGAGGACCCTGAAGGAGGGGTGAAGGAATGGAGAAGCTTGGCACTCTCCTGGGGTTCCAACCATGATATCAAAGTGGTTCTTATTAAGATACTGAAGACAAGGAGCCACTTGGGGAGTAGCTGTTGGGATCACCACCCAGGCATAACTGGATCTTCAGGCCTGGCTTGTAGGAGAGGCATGGCTTAGAGATATGGATGTGGACAAACTGCAGAGTAACTGAAAACTGTAGGTGTGGAAAGGCCAATCTGATAGGGTCTAGAGAGTGAGAAGAATCTAGGCCCAAGCTCTGTAAACAGTCACAGAGAAAAGGAAGCTGAGACCTTTCTTCTTCCTGGAGGCAGCATCTCCGAAGGGAAGGAGGACACCTCAGAAAGAAGGAGAGAGCAACCATGCCCAGTGCCGTCAAGAGTTCGAATGAGGCCAACAGGCTGAGAAGTAGCTGTTGACTGTAGTAGTGGTAAGGACGCCACTGACGGTACTGGAAAGAATAGCAAGCATCAGGGGAGAGGTAAGGGGGCAAGGCTCCTGTAGTGGGAAACCAGAGAGAATGCATTGACTCATAACTAGGTACAAACCAGGTTAGACTCAGCATAGACGAATTAATGCATGTTTATTGCATTCCTACAACAGAGAGACAAAGAATATGTCACATGTGGCAGGGTAGGAGAGTGGAATAGACTCCAGCAACACAATGGGAAAGTTACTTATTAACCTTTCTTCTTCTTCTTCTTCTTCTTCTTCTTCTTCTTCTTCTTCTTCTTCTTCTTCTTCTTCTTCTTCTTCTTCTTCTTCTCCTTCTCCTCCTCCTCCTCCTCCTCCTCCTCCTTCTCCTTCCTCTTCCTCTTCTTCTTCCTCTTCTCCTTCTTCTTTTTCAGACAGTGTCTCCTAGGCTGACCTTGAACTCACTATGCAGCCCAGGTTGACCCTTAACTCCTGTTCATCCTACCTCGGCCACCTGAGTGCTGAGATGATAAGGTTAAATCATCTTGCCCAGATAACATAACATGTGCATCAAAGTGCCTACCTCAATTGACTGATGCAAGAGTTAGTGATAATTCAAAATGTTTAGCATTAAGGCTCCACTACTGCTCACTGGTACTGTAGTGTGAATCACACATCAAACTCTGGGACGAGTGTTCTTCCACAGATGAGGAATCTGAGCCTGGGAGATGGGAGTAAAGAGACATCTAGAAGGCAATTTTGATGGACACCAAAGCTAGCCCAATTGCCTCTCTGGTGGAGGGCTTGGAAAGCCAAGATAAAGGCTTGTGTAGCTAGTCAGGCATACAGCAGGGAAAAAGAATAGCCAAAGTTCAGGAGAATGAGTCTGGCACTGTGGGTGAAGAGAGGAAGAGATCGCAATGAGGTCATCAGCACTCCAGGTACCTAGGCATGTGGGCGCGGGCTCACGCTGTGAGAAGGCAGAAGGAACCTGGATGCCCAAGGTTTCTAGGAACGAAAAAAAAATGGGGAAGGAAGGAGCAGATGCAGGGTATGCAAGGATGTGATTCATGAACAGATGTAGTCAGCAAGTATTTAAGGCCCATCGTGTGCCAAACTCACTAAACCCCAGAGACAGACCAGTGGTTCAGACAGATCAAGTCTCTGTGTCCATGGTGTTTAAAGGTGGGGAGACCTGTGAACTGATCCCCCTGGTCCCAACAATCACAGTCCAGGTCATAGAGGAGACTAATGAAGTTGGAGATGGCAGAAAAGGTGAAGACAGAAATTCAGAAGGCAGGTTGAGGGCAAGGAAGGACAATATAAGAACCTAGATGTTAGATGCAAGATTAATTACAAGGTCCTGCAGTCAAGATCCAGCCTGGGAAAAAGTGAGATTCAATCAGCTAAGTTAGTAGCTGAAAACTTAAGACATTTTCTTCCTGAACCTTCCAAACGACTTTAAGTGAATGTCATTGCTCTCATTTTCACCTGAGGAAATGAAGCTCCAATAAGCGTAGTCACCCATTAGAAGGTCTGAGATACAGCTGTTGTCCTTTCTCTTCCCTTCTTCCTCGTCCCCCTTCCTGGCAAGGCACAAGGAAGCCAAGTTCCAGGCTCTGAGAGATTACAAGTTCCTTCTACTGAGTTGGGTGGGGAGGGAGAAGACAGGTCTTTTTTTTTTTTTTTTTACCAGGGAACTGGAAGCTCCCACCCCCAACTGCCAGTGGTTGAAAATGCCCTGATCTCAGAGAGTTACAGAGGCAACTGTAGAGACTGGAACAGAAGGGGCAGGCAGCAGAACGCTGGTGAGAAACTGGACTCTGGCAGCTGGAACTTCTGGGAGAAGCTTCTGATAACGGGTACCAGCACCAGAGAGGGGAGAGTCCAGGCTGGTTTCTGTTGCCATGCCAGGCAAGAACTGGGCAAGGAGGAGAGTACAGGAAGGAACAGCCTAAGGCGAACCCTTAGGAGGGAATCTGGCAGAGTGGAGGAGATGAGGTGGATACTGCCTGGTGGTCTGGGGATAGGTATGGTGGTTAATCTTCATTGCCAACTTGACTGGATTTGGAATCACTTACGAAGCAAGTCTCTGGGTCTATCTTCAAAGGTGATTTCAAAGAGCTGTAACGGAGGTGGGAGTACCCACCCAAAGGCGGTGCCATCGTCCCACAGTTTTCCTGACTGTCTGTCACCTCATGTTCCTGCCGTCATGCCTTCCACACCATGGTGGACCACACCCTCAAACTGTAAGCCAAATAAAGCCTTCCTCTCTCACAAGTTGCTTTGGTCAAGTTATTCCATCACAGCAATGAGAAAATCCACTAATAGACCATAGCTTTCAGACAAGGGTCCCCAGGGACACAGGCTTGCTAACTCCCGGTGCTTCTTAAATAGCTGCTGAGTAAATGAAAGAAATAAAGTAGAGGAAGAGGATCCAGGAAAAGAGAAATCCGGGGTAGGGGCAGGAGAGATCCTGAGGTAAGAAAGGATACGCTGTGGAGAGGTAGGGAAAGTGTCTCGGACAAGGTAAGAGGACCCTGTGAAAATGCCTCCATTGTGTGGGCAGCTGGGAAGAGGGCTCCTCCACAGTGAGAGTGAGGGGTGAGCTCACGCATTCATTTCTTTGTTCCTTGTAGAGCCTGTGCAGGGAACCAAGGGTCACAAAGATGCAACCTTGACAGTAAGCAGTCTTAGCTTTGTGGGAGAAACAGAGTAAGGATAAGCACTGACAAAAGAGAAATCCAGGAGCCCCTGGTAGGGTCAGAGTGAGAAGGGGAAGCAGGAGGAAGGAAGGAAGGGCCGTGGAAGTCATAGCGCAAGGTGCGCGAAGGTCCAGGGCAATGGAAGGAGGCACTGTCTGTTGGCAACTACGAGGAACTCAACAGAACTTGAGCTCAAAATCTCAGTGCTAGAGCATAGGACAGGCAATGAGCTAAGGAGGCTTGGGGAAAGAAGATTATGATTCATAAACCTTATTTAAAAGTTGGGATTTCCTGCAAAGGAAACAGAAACACTAAAGCACAGTAAAGTGGCTGGATTTGCATTTTTATTCAAGTGTTTCTTGCTGCAATGAGACACAGATTGGAAGAGAGAAGGGAAGTACAGGCCTCCAACAGTTCAAACGAAAAGGCTGCAGGCACAGAGGTGATGGAGGAAACGGGATGAGATGTCAGACACTGTGGAAAGGAGGCAGAATCAACAGGTTCCTGGTCTTACAGAAAGCAGTGGTTACAGCTAATGTCTGCTTGTAAAGATAGCGATTTGGGAAAAGAAGATGAGTTCAAGTTTGTATATGGTAAGGGGTCTGTAAGCTATACATTAAGATCAAGTATATCTCGGGTACATAAAGGTCACAGCTCAGAGGAGAGGTATTTGGGACTCATCAGTCTATGACAGCTAAAACCATGCAAACGAGGGAGATGATCATCAGAGGCTCATGTCACTGAGATAATCAGATGCAAGTCAGAATCTTAACAGCAGTATTTAGGGGCCTTGCAAAGGACCCCAAAGGCGACCCAGGACAGCCAGGAGGAGCTCTGTGAGAGATGCACAGTTCCCACCATGCTGCTGTCAATTGCTTTTCTCCTGTCTCCTGGCACTACAGTGTCACCCCACTGAGGGTAGAAACAGTGATTCTACCATTGTATTCTCATCACCTAGCAGCCTGCCTAGCACATCGGGTCTCATTTCAAGTTAAAAGAATAAGGCGGTGACTCAGAAGTCAAAATCAAAAACATCTCAGAGAGGAAAGAAAGCTCAACTATGTCAGCTCCTGCCAAGGGTCAAGCAGCTGAAGATTCTTGAAAAAAGTCCCCTGGATTTGGCAGGAGAGAGGTCACTTTCTCTCCGGGAGAGAAGTGTCTTTGGAGGAGTGGGAATAAATGAACTGAGCACAGCTTGATGCAGAAGGGTCCCTCACAAAACACAATGGTGGAGAAAACTGAGGAAGCCTCTTACCTACAGGGCATTACAGGGTTAAAGACAGAATTCTGATGTGTCTCCAGAAGGAATGGAAGCAAGGATGAAACTAGAGACACAGGAAAGACAAGAAATAGTCAAGTTAAATCCCCATGGCGGAGTAAGGAATGGTATCCTAAATGCAGGTGGGGCAGGGGCTGGCCTTACGCAGAAGAGACACCTCCTCGTTATTAGGGGAGGACCGATAAAGGATTCTAGAGGATGCCAGTGGGATGTGAGGAGGTAGAAAGTTGAGGGAATTCAAGCCAGGGGACTGAGCAAACCAGGATTTCTACTCTCCAGTTCTCCCTCTCCCCAGCACCCACATTCACTGTGTCAGCTGACCCCGCTGTTTAAAGAACCAGCCAGTCTCCTGCCACTCTCCAGTGCAGGCCAGCATGACCCCCTTCCACGGTTTCTGCAGTACCCCACAGCTATTCTCAGGCACCTCCCCCAGTCACCACAGACCTGCTGGAGTAGTGTTTCTAAAACAAAGCTGGCTACATCACTCCACAGCTTCAAATGATTTGACGGCTTTCCATTATTCTGGGGTCAAATGAGCTTCCTGTGGCCACGGAGCCCCTGGATGATCTCAGCTTCCTCCTGACACTCCCATCTCTCTCCTCACTTCTTGCTGTAAATGTCACAATTACTGGCTTGCTCTACCCCTCAGACACGGATATGTGAACTTTCAAATGCCGTTTTCTTGGCGTGGAATATTCTCCACCCATTCTGCCTCATTTTCACTTCTCCTTTCCTCGATTGACTCCTGACTAATTCACCAGTTTTAAGGCTTCTTCCAGAAAGCCTCTTCTGGACTTTCTGTGGCCGCTTATGCCATCTTGATGAGCACTGCTATGTTATGACACTCCATAACCGCCCCCTCCACACTGAGTGTGTAAGCTCCTGAGGGTAAAGAACATGTCCATTTTATTGACTTTTGGAAAAGCCCACTCTACTACAATGTCTGGAAAAAATAGATATTTTGTATGTGTTTGCTGAATGAGCCAGTAAGTTAATTAGTCTATTGAAAACAGTGGGGTGAGTGATTTGGGTATGTGAAAAAAAATTTCTTTATAGAAGATCTGACCTGGGGATTTACAGAAATCAGAATTTCTAAATGTTTCACTTAGTGTAGCTGAGAAATCATTCTAGATAGAATTGATAATTCACATTTGAGAAGACTCAAAGACAATGGAGCAGAGTGTCAAGGAGTGTTTGAAGGGGTGGTTCTTCATCAGTGAGCTGGAAGAAGAGTAAGAGCCAAGCAGGAGCAGATTAGCAAGAGTTCAAGGGCAAGAGGTCAAGGGGAAAGGTCATATCTGGTTAAAGTTGCAGTTTTCAACACGTGGGTTTCACAGGGGTCGCCTGAGACCACCAGCAAACGCAGATATTCACATTATGATGCACAACAGTGTTGAAATTACAGTTATGAAGCAGGAACAAAAATAATTTATGGTTGGGGTCACCACAGCACGAGGAACTGTAGTAAAGGTCACAGCATCAGCAAGGTTGAGAACCATGGCGTTAAAGAGCAGAACAAGAGAAACGGCATCTGAAAGCCGTGAAGAGATGGGGGTTATGTGCAGAGTGCAATGCAGGAGTTTAGTCCTGGGAGGAGAGAAGGTACCAGGAGCTAAAGACGGAAAGAAACTGTGAAGCTGGTTTTGGGAGATACCCAGGGCGGTGGTACGATGTGGGGTCACGGAAAAGCAGTCTAGCTCTCCTTGTAATGTAGATGGATGGTCCACGACTGTCTTCTAGACGTTGTACAAGAGGTAAGAGCAGTTGCAACCCAGCCTTCTGTTAGCTCCAGGTCTCTGACATACCTGTAATTCATGAGCAGGCTGAGGAAATATATGAAAATCCCTATGATGTGCTGTCTGATAGTATTTCCAATGGATGTGTATTGGTCTGAGAGGCGTTGGCAGGACCATGGTCTCCTGTGGTATGAGTTGGCTGTGACAATGATGGTCAGGTATCCTGGCTGTGGCACTTCTGCTGTATACACACTGTACTGACATCTTCTCCCACAGGAACATTCAGGCTTGACAGACACCTATAATGGGTGTAAGTTGGTTCTGACAGGCCATCTTAGGGATGTCCGGGGACTATGTGTGTTATCTCTTGAGAATGTATGTTGCCTGGGACTGAGTCCCTATGGGGTTGAGTAGGGCTATGATTGTGTCCCATGTGGGTATTTGAAGAGTTGACATAAGCGACAATATTTTTCTGGCCTATGACCTGTGGCTGTGGGCCCAGCCCATGCACACTGAGTTCATTGTGCCTTTGAGTTCTTTCTCCCCACCCCCTCCACGTGGGACCTAGGCTTGCAGTGACCTCTCTCTGTCCCCTTACTCTAATTTCAGCATCCTGGACACGAACTCCCAGGCTCTGGCACCAGGATGCACTCAGAACACAGGCTCCGTCTTCTCTCCTCTGCTTCTCTACTTCAGCCCCTCAGTTTCTTTGTCTGTGTCTCCGTGTCTCTGTCACACACCCATCCCTGCATTCTGACATATGGCTCCAAAGAGCCAGGTAAAACGCACACAAACACACACTCTCACAAGGACCCGCTATTCCCGACACACACTCATTCTGACCCACACCCCCTCCAAGTGACACGCACATGCACACACAACCTCGCGAGGACACTCACTGACTCACACTCGCTGCACACACACAGCCCAACCCTCCCTCCCCACCCCTCGCGCACACTCAAGCACTGCCACACACTCTCACTCGATGACACCCGCACACAAAGACCCCCCGGCCCTGCCCCCGTGCTCACGTTCACGCTCGCCCTCTCCCGCAGGCCCCGGCCCCCCCTCCCCCATTGTCTCGGCGCAGAACAAAGCCCCCGGCTCCGCCGCCGCCGCCGCCGCCGCAGTCGGGGAGGCAGACAGACCCCAGGGGTGCGGCCGGACGGGCCGGGCACTGACCTCCGCGCGTTGCGGGCTCCTTCGCCCGGTGCTGGGGCGCCGTCTGGCCGCGGTCAGCCCCCGGGGCAGCACCCGCCTTCGCGGGGCCTGGGGCCGCGCATCGTCCGCCCTGGTTGGCTCGGGCTCACAGTGCCCTCGGTGCGGCCCGCCGTCCGTCTGCTCTCGCTCGGCCGTCGGTCGGTCCGTCCGTCTGTCCGCCACCGCCGCAGGGGCGCCGCCTCCTGCACAGCCACCCCGCGGAGGATGCAAGATGCGCCGCCGCGGCCCGAGCCCCCTCCCCTCCCTCCCTCCCTCCCTCCGCGCGGTAACCCGAGCCCCCGCCCTCCGCCGAGCCCCCGCCCCCGCCCCCACCCGCGCCGCCGCCGCGGTCCCCGCGCCTCCCACCCGCCCTCCACCCCTCCACTTCCCGGCCCCAGGCCCCGGCGCCGGATCCCGCCCCAGAGCCGCGCCGTCCCTTCTCTCTGCCACTAACGCGCCAGATCCTCTAGTCCCGTCCGGTCCCCTTCATCCTCTCTGCTTTCCTTTCTCCATTCTGTACTGGTCTTCGCGTCTTCCATCCTTACTCCGCCATGGTCTGCTTCTGCCCCACTACCCTGTTCTGTCTCGCCCCTTCACACTTCTTCTTTACCCTCTTCTCCCTTCCCTCGGCTCAGTGCTCTTTCTATCTACAGCCTCCCTCCATCAAATCCTCCCCGTCTTCTTACTCTGTCCGTCTGTCCGGTGGTCCTTTCGGCACCTTTTCCTGGGTCTTTCTTTTGTCCGTCACTCTTCTTGCTTCACACCTTTCCCTTCCCTTCATCTCCCCGTCCTTTCCTCTTTTCTTCCTTCCATCTTAACGCCTCCATTCTTTTCTGCTACTCACTTACTACCCTGTGCGAGTTATCCCTTTCTCCATATCAGCCCTGGCTTCTCATTCTTTTGGTTACTCGTCTGTCCCAAATTTGAATTTAGAGATTGAGAGTTATTAAACCATAGAGTTTAGGGGTGGTGGTCTGAGAGGATATTCCCCAGAAAAGTAAAATGAGAAACTGGGTAGGGATGTGACAAAAGTCTAGAGGGACCAATTTGGGAGGAAGTGTGTGTGTGTGTGTGTGTGTGTGTGTGTGTGTGAGAGAGAGAGAGAGAGAGAGAGAGAGAGAGAGAGAGAGAGAGAGAGAGAGAGAGAGAGAGAAGTCTGTCAAGTGGATGACAGTAAGCAACCTGGAAGCTTTGATGCCCTGTCTCAGGTCCTTCCTTAGGGATGTGAGCGATCTTGAGGGGAGAAAGCTGTTCTGGCAGATACAAGCAGCACAGAAAAACCAGGAACTTGTCGGGAGAGAGGACAAAGAGCCTCTCAGGCAAAAGAAGGGAGCATGATCATAGTGGAAGAGTGGAAGGAGAGGCTAAGATCCTCAATGGCATCTGTACTTCAGTCTTAGGCAGCCCGGTGGGTGGTGGTGAGCTCAGAAGCTCGTGGAAGGGATTGGTCTGGAAAGATGATGACTTGGGATTTGGGGCTGCTGACTTTGAAGTGCATGTTTGGTAGGTAGATCTGCAGTTTGGAGGAGCGGTCTGGGCTGGGCATAAATATTTGGTAGTCATCTGCAAATACCGTATAAGTTTGAATATAGGGTGAGGTTTTTGCTTTTTTGTTTTTCCAAAATCATCTGTCAGGAAAGAGGGAGTAACCTTATATTTGAGTCCTTGCAAAGTCTCTCATATTACAGGGTTTGCTCTCATTTACTTTATTTTGAACAACAAACCACTGGATAGGGCAGTATGGCAGGGTGACTAAGCTTGTGGACTCTGGAGCCAGACTGCCTGGCTCGGGGTCCAGACTGCCGTTTTCAAGCTGTGTGCCTTTAGGAGAGTTAGTTAACCTGCTTCTACCTCAGTTTTCTCATTTAGGAACTGGGTGTAAGGATTAAATTATTTAATATAGACAAAGCGCTATGTACCTGGTACTTAGAAAGTGTCCAATAAATGCTAAGTACTCTTGCTAACAGGACAAGACCTATTAACCTGAAATGTCCTCAACAATCTTATTCTGGATTTTTGTAGAGGTCACTTGTCACAGAATTCCTAGTTAAAGAAATTGAATACGGTATGATAACTATTCCCGGTGGTATGACCTCACAACTGCATGTGTTAGATGACTCTAAATATACCTTTTAACGATGGCTTTAAAAAGCCATAATGTTGTACTTGGGAGTGGCATCTAGGATGCTCAAAATGTTCTGCTTGTTGACTCGAGTGACATTTCATGAATATTTCACTTTAAGATAATGCATTGAGCTTAACACTTGACTTTTGCCCTTCCTGTACAAATGTTATACTTAATTAAAAAGTTAACAATTTAAAGCATGACTTTAAAATGCAATATGTCAAGTGACTCCATGAATCTATGCTCGCAGGATGCATGCCAAAAACTACTGCCTAAATGTGATGCAAATGGGGCTTGTGACCACATCATTTGTGGATTCGAATTGTGCCGTGTTCTTCCCTAAACCCTTCACTGAGACTGAAGAGAAGGTCTCCCATTCTGGGGAAATGTGACCTTGACGATGAGGTGGTCATTGCTTTTGAGGAACACGCTAAATGTATTAAAGCTGTTAATATCTTAAGAGGATGGAGAAAGGCAACATTACAAATCAATGTTATTTTATTTGATATATAAATTTTAAAGTATGTATAATTAACTGTTACACAATAGGTGCAGAATTTTCCTTCATCCTCATCTTTACAGGAATTAAGTTTGTTCTTTGAAAAAGACTTTTACTTTTATTATTTTTAATTACGTGTGTGTGTGTGTGTGTGTGTGTGTGTGGAGTGTGTGTGTGTACGTGTGTGTGTGTGTGTGTGTTGAGTGCAGTGCCTGAGGTCAGAGGCATTGGATGCTCTGGAGCTGGAGTTACAGGCAGTTGGGGGACACTTGAAGTGCTGGGAACTGAACTCTGCAAGAGCAGTATGTGCTCTTAACTGATGAGTTGGCTCTCCAGCCTTGGAGCTTGGTGTGTGTGTGTGTGTGTGTGTGTGCGCGAGCGCGCGCATTCACGTATGTACGTATGTTTTAAGGGCTTGACTACAGGGAAAGAGAGAGACCTGTAGGGCAGGGGAGGTGGATGACAGGAATTTTAGGAAGCAAGGTGAGTTTTTCAGATTGGAAAATCTGCATCTATTTGCTTTCTACCTTTCATTTGTGATGGCACACAGCAAATAATTCCAGTCCTGGGAGGCTAGGCAGGAAGATTGCCATTAGGTTAAGGTCAGCCTGGACTACAGAATGAAACCTTGATGGGGGGGGAGGAAGAAGAAGAAGAAGGAGGAGGAAGAGGAGGAGGAGGAGGAGGTCAAAAAGGAAGGAAGGAAGGAGAGAAGAAAGGAAGGAAGAAATTTTCAGTTTGTTTAAAAATCTTTCTAATGGGAAAGTGTGGGGTTAACCTTTGGTTTTGGTTTCCTCATATGGTAAATGTGGCAGAAGGTGAGTGAAACCCTATAGACTCATTATTGCTCAAAGAGAGTATGTACATTAGAAACGGGAAATGGCCTTGTTCAGATCCCGAGAATCTCTAACATTTAAAGGTTGAGAAGAGGGGCTGGAGAGGTGGCTTAGTGGTTAAGAGCACTTGCTACTCTTCCAGAGGACCTGAGTTCAGTTCCCAGCACCCATACTGGGTGGCTGACAGGAGCTATAATTACAACTTCAACAGATCTGACTTCCTCTCCTGGCCTCTGCAAACATTTGCATACGCTTGGTGCAGGCAACTGATCCCCATTTTAGATTCATATCACACACACACACACACACACACACACACACACACACACACACACACACACGGGGTTGGGGAAGACATTGAGGAAACAAGGAAGCAGGTCTGTAAAAGGGTAAGATGAAATGTTTTGTTATGGCGAGTTTAAGACGCATGTGAAGTATTTAATGGAAAAGGTCTAAAAGATGCTTGTGTATAAACTACATTCCAGAAAGGAGCTGAGCTGAGGGCACATAGTCTAGAGGCACTAGGGTCAAGTGGTAAGTGGAGCAGTGAGAACTACAGTGCCCGCTCAGCGGGAGGGGCTGGGGGTCAGAGTGAAGAAGCGTCATGGAGGACTAGAGGAGCTGCGAAGCAGAACTAATCGGGAGAACACTGTCCGATATATTTTATTAGAAGTCAAGAAAAGAAACTTCTAGAATGAGCATTGTCAACAGAATAAAAACACCACAGTGAGATGCATCTGACAGTTCTCCCATAGAGGAATCTGGGATACCTGACGGCATTAGTGATTACAGGA
Organism: Ondatra zibethicus; assembly: GCA_004026605.1. Classification (NCBI taxonomy): domain Eukaryota; kingdom Metazoa; phylum Chordata; class Mammalia; order Rodentia; family Cricetidae; genus Ondatra; species Ondatra zibethicus. The sequence continues at coordinate 66,253 of PVIU01003305.1, forward strand.
GAGGATGTGAAGATGCCGAGTTACTGTTATTAAAGGATGGAGTGGAGGTAAAACAGTGTGACAGTGCACAGGAGTACAAAGTTAGCCGTATATGGGATGCATATGCTTCTAATCCTAGAACTCAGGAAGGAGACTGAGGCAGGATGATCACTAGTTTGAGGTCAGCCGAGGCTGAGGATTTGTCTCAGAGACTAAGGCTTTGGGATGCAACATGTACTTCAGTGGTAGAGTGCTTGACTTGTATGTCCTTGTATTTGATCTTCAACAATATCTTCCCTGCAGCCCCCTCTCTTGTAAATAGTTAATTTCATGTTCAAGAAACCCAATTTGCAATAGCTTAGGAAATAAGGTAACTAAACCTAGATTCCAGAGCCCAAAAATGAAATGTTACTGAGACTTTGTGTCTAGTTCATGTTTTTCATTTCACTTCATTTTTCTTCTCAGCCTCATTTTTCTCCTACTGATTTTTTTATACAAACTTTTTATTCTGGAGTAAATTTTAGACTTACCGAAAAGTTGCAAACATAGTACTGGGAGTTTCTGTATACTCTTCACCCAACTTCCTCTAATTAACATTGGCTAACACTGGTACATTGTCATTAACTCGAACACCAGACTTTGTTCTGATTTCACCAGTTTTTCCACTAATGACTTTTTTCTATCCCAGGATTCAATTTAGAATGCCACATTGCATATAGTCATCATGTTCAGTTTCCTCTGGTCTACAACAGTTTCTCCATCTCCTTTTTTAAGTGTCCTTGACAGTTCCAAAGAGTACTGCTCTGATATTTTTGTAGAATTTTCCTCAACTTAAATGTTTTTCTTAGGATTGACTATGGGAAGAGAATACTATAGAGATGAAGGCCCCTTTTCACTACATTCTACCAGGGAGAATGTGATATCAACACATTTTCTCTGCTGATTGTCTTGGTCACTGGATTAAAGTAGTATTTGCCAGATCCCGGGAAAGAAGAGTGGCCGGAGAATGAGGGTTTGGTTTTTACTGAGATGTTCCTGACTTGAAAGCCAAAGGAGAAGATGGGGGGTGCAGATGTGTGCACAAGTGAGGGTATGTGGCACAGTGTGTGTGGGGAGACAGTATATGGACAGAAATTTGAGGCCATTGAACTTACTCTGTCTCTCTCACTGGGAGGAGTTTAGATTTTGTGGGGAATGAGGCATAAGGGAAGCAATATGCTCTAAATCTTGAGGAAAGTTTTGGAGGAATAAAACATTAGTTTTTTAAAAGAGGGGGACGACTCATGGCCTTACAGACCCGAAGGACCAGGGAGGGCATGCTGGTGACAGAAGAAAGACATGTTCCCTCCCTTGAATTCTCCGATGATGAAGATGGAGGGATTCACAAATGCAGAGTTATGAGGATGGAGAAGTAACTGTCTTTACTCAGGCTTGGAGCACGCTAGGTCCTTCTTTCTTACCCCAAGAAGTGTGGAGGAAGGAGCAGAAGTGGGGTACTTGAGCAATGCCAGGACATTTACCAGGAAGTGGAGGTTGGGGGGTATAAAATGGGCTGGGGTACTTGAGCAATGCCTGACACTTACCAGGAAGTGGAGGCTAGGGGCGGGTATAAAATGGGCTGGTAAGACTTTGCCACCATAAAATGGAGGTTTCTGAACAGACCATGATGTGGGCTGAATCCATGATAGAAAGGACTGTCAGGAAAGCAGTTGAGGCAGAAGGAGAACCAGGGTGGATGTGACCAATGGGAGAGGAAAGATGACAAGGAGGCCGCCCAGGGCATGTTTCCAGAGCAACAGTGCTGCAGGCAACACTCATGGCCTCTCTTACTCATTTGTCTTTTCTTAGGGAGAAAGAGGCACTGACTTAGAATCTTTGCCTTCATCCCCATTCAAAGCATTTCAGAAGGAGTCACAGTCATCAGTCTCAGTAAAGCCCAGGCTTGGAGGAAATGAGCAGTGTTGGAAAACGGCCTAAGCCCAGTGCTGTAAGTTGAAGACTTTAAAGAGCAAGAATGGTTTTCAGGCTTTGAAGGCATTCAGCTCCCTACAGAGACTCTAGGGACAAAGGAAGGAAGTTCCTGATTCTCTCCCTGAGAGCGGAAGCTAGAGCGAGCGATGTGGGATCTAGAACACAGGTGGAGAGCTTAGCTGTGAAGACCAGGCAGCCCTCCTGCTGGAAAAGTAAGGATGGAAAGTAAGGATAGCCAGTCTGTGAATTTTAGCTCATAGGGTTGCCAATTTGTTAGAAATGACCAATTTTGTCAATTACCAGAATTTTATTTTTCTTAATTATGTGTAAAATTTACAACAACTTGCATGTTTGGGTTCATTTAAGCAAATTTAAAGATTTCCATTCAGTATCGGTGTCATTTAAAGTTTAATTTAATTTAATTTAGTTTTAGTTTTTAATTTATTTGCAGCTGTTTTGCTGAAGTCATTTTGCTATGGCTGGCCAAGTTTCGGTGAACTCTAAGTTTTTCCTTACTTTGAAATTATAACTTTTGGGAATGGGATTTTCTTGTGTATTTTACTCCACAGTCACTGTGTGATGACTCAAGTGTACAGCATTTTATAAACAACTGGGGTGAGGGTTCTTCTCAAATATTTTCAGTATAATATTTTTTCTGCATTACTTTATGAGTGTGTAAATATATATATTTATATTGAGATAAGATCTGGCTTGTTATGTAGCCTAGGTTGGGCTTGAACTTGTGATTCTCCTGCCTTGACCTGACAAATGCTAGAATTACAGACATGTACCACCATGCTGGATGCATGCACACTTTGAATAGATGTGGGCTGGGAGATAACTCAGACATGGAAATGTTTGCTCTGTAAGCATGAGGACCCAAGTTCCTCTTCAGACCCCCCCCCATGTATGTATGTATGTTTGTTTTTGTTTTTAACAAAAGTGGTTTCTTTGTAATCCTAGTGTTAGGGTGGCAGAGGGATCCCTGGGGCTTGTTGGCCTGCTAGCCTCCCTAGACTATTTGGTTAGCTTCAGGTCAGTGAGAGACACTATCTTTTTTTTTCTTTTAAAGTATACACACACACCACCACCACCACCACCACACCACACCACACATACATACACACAAGGGCTGGAGAGATAGTTCCAATTAAGAGCGCTTGCTGATCTTCCAGAGGACCAGGGTTCAAGTCCTAGCACCCACTTGGTTTGTAACTTCCATTCCAGGGGGTCTGACTCCTTTTTCTGTCCTCTGTGCCCATGAGCAGAGACATACATGCATCAATGCACATAAAAATAAGTAAATCTTTCAAAAAACAAAGGAAAGTAGATGGCATCCTAGGAACAACACCTAAGGTTGTCTGTCGGCCTTCTCACACAGGTGCACACAAATGCACCTACATATACATGGACATGTGCACACACAATTACAAACAAACATTTTAGTAGATGTATAAATATGACCTGAAAACTTAACCTTATTTTCTTTCTGTGGGCTTGTTTGTAAACAGTATAATTAATATTTACTAGAGAAAGGGATAAAATTAGTGATATAAAATTCTGTTACAGACACATTAGTTCAAAACAACCATCCTAAGATATCATAATGGCCACTAAAAAATGGATTTTCTGCTGTATCCATCTTTCATGTGGGTATTTTGGATTCAAGTTCATGTCTTCATGCTTTCTCATCAAGCATTTTATCAACAGAGTCATCACCCCAGACCAGATTTTGCTTTTTTCTTCTTATATCATCTATCTTTCCTCCATGATGTCTGTCTACTTACTTGTACATATTCATAGTTATTTAAAACTCCTACTCTGATAATTAAAAAGTCTGCATCATATTTATCTTTGGTTCTATATTTTTTAGACTATTTTTTAAAAAATACCTTTTATCATGCCTTGTAATATCTTGTTAAAACCATCATGGTGTATTGATAGAAGGAACTAAGGGATTTTCTGTGTGTGTGTGCAAAGTTTTTTTTGTGTGCAAAGTTTGTAATGAACATTTGGGGAGGACTTGGGTGATTTTACTGTTTTCTGTGGCTGTGGTGATGAAATTAAACTTCTTTTTCATCTTATTTTTGTCTTCTTTGTTGTCGGGGTTTTCCTAGAGATGCCTTCTTAAATAGAGTCAAGGGCCTTCAGCTCTTTTAATCCTAAATTCCTGCTATTAGACAGGAGCCCTGTTAGTAAATATGAAGAGGGTATGTGAGGGCAACGAAGGGTCCTGTAGTCTTAGAGTTCTGTGTCAGTCTTTTAGGAGCCTGTGTTCCTGACAGTTGCCATTGTCTGTTAGCTCCAGCCATACCTCACAGCTTAGACACACAGGAAAGGTAAATACAACTAAAAGTGGACATTTCTCTTCCTCCATATTGGCTGGGATTCAGTGCAACCCAAGTGGATCAGCCACTGCTAAAGCAGTTTCCCATGAGGTCAGGGCCTTTGTGAGGAAAGAGGTCTGGTTGGATTTCTGACTCATTGCTTTTCTCGTCCCCCTACTGGAAGCAGGAGGGATTGTTTTTCCTAGTTCATGGTGGGAGAGCCTGTGGGCAATCCAGTTCTTACCAGATAATCAACTGGTTTGTCTGGGCACATGTATATTTAAATCCTTAGCCCATTTTTAAAGGGTTGTCTTTTTATTGCTGAGTTGTATAGATTATTTATAGTCTTTGTTGTTGAGACAGACATCTCCAACTTAGGGTCCTCCTACCATTATCCCCCAAGTGCTAGAATTACAGATGTACAAGCACAGTTTATGCACTGCTAGGGACTAAACTCAGGACTTTCTGCGTGTTAGCACACTACCTGCTGGGCTAAACCCCCAACCAAAGAATTTTTTCTAAATATTCTCAATATAACTTTCCCATCAGATGTGACCTGCAACCATTCCATCTTAGTGTAGTACATTTTTATTTCTTGATGATGTATGTACAAGCACAAAAATATTTAATTCACTAAAGTTCAGTTTATCCAATTTTTCTTTTGTTGCTTGAGCTTTTGAGGCCATATCTAAGATACTGTTGTCTGATACAAGATTAAGATTTACTGTTGTGATTTCCCCCCAAGAGTTTTAATAACTTTAAAAAAGCAGTTGTAGCTGTTTATTTGTTTTGTTTTTATTCTTTGACAGTGTCAAACCTCTATATAATGACCTTCAGTCATTACCATCTTTCATCTCTCTTCTCTCCCACTGAAATTCTTTCCCAAAGTCTCCTTCCTATTTTCATGTCATCTTTTGGGTATAAGACACTGAATTTAATTAGAGTTGCTTACACGAGTATGGGTGGGAGGCTATTTACTGGTGCATGGGAAATTTATCAGTGGTTACACCACTGAAAAAAATAGCACCTTCTCCATTAGCAACCATTAACTACCATTAGACCCTCAGGGAGGAGTGGGACCTCATGGGTCCCTTCCCTATCCACATGCAATGCTGATGGGCCTAAATCTTATGTAGGTCAGATATCCACCACTGCAATATGTTTACCTTACATCCAAAAGACTATTAATTTGTTCCCCATCCCCTGGTTCTTGTGTTGCTTCTGCTCCTTCGTCCTTGATGTACCCTGAGCCTTGCAGGAGGAATGTAAACTAGTAATTTCAACTTCTACATTTATATCAGTGATCTGCTTGAACTAACGTTTATGTGTAGTGTTAGGTAAGGGCCTACCTTTTTGAATGAGTGTCCCCCAAAGAAATCCATGTGAATACTTGTTCCTATGGTGGTGGTATCAGGGGGTACTGGGAATCATTGAGATGTCAGGACCTACTGAGAAGTCTTTAGTTCACTCGGGGCATACTTTCGAAAGGGATTGTGGGACCCTGCTGTGCTACTAGGCTTTTTGTCAGCTTGATACAAGCTAGGGTCTTATGAGAAGAGGGAACCTCAACTGAGGAAAGGCCTCCATCAGAGTGGCCTGTAGACAAGTCTATGGGGGATTTTCTTGGTCATTGGTTGATGTGGGAGGGCTCAGTCCACTGTGAGTGATGCCATCCCTGAGCACGTGGTTGTGCATTGTTTAAGAAAGCAGGCAGAGTGGGTGAGGCATGTAGAGAAAGCCAATAAGGAGCACTCTGCCATGGCTTCTGTTCCAGTTCCTGCCTCCAGTTTCCTTCCTTTCTTGATGGACTGTGAATTGAAAGCTGAAATAAACCGTTTACTTCCCTAGTTGCTCTTAGTCATGGTCCCTATCCCAACAATAGAAAGAAAACTAAGACAACTGCTCATCCCTCCTCTTTCTGTTCTGGTTGGAGAAGCATTTTGCTTCAACCCATGCTATTTACTATTGCCCTCTATGCCATGAGTTGATACAATCAGGGGTAATCTTTACCAAACCTGCATTGCACAAGTGAACATTAAATCTACCAAACTGTGAGTCAAAGACAAAGTTTCTCTTTATAAAATTGTCTCAGGTATTTCACTGCAGTCATGTGAAAGTGACTAAGACACGATCTAGCCTTATTCTTCTGCACGTGGATATCTAGGCCTCTGTCTTAGTTAGGGTTTCTACGGCTGCGACAAGACACCATAACCAAAGAGCAAGCTGGCGAGGAAAGGGTTTATTCGGCTTACACTTTAGCACCGCTGTTCTTCACTGAAGGAAGTCAGGGCAGGAACTCAAAACAGAACAGGGTAGGATCTCAGAAGCAGGAGCTGATGCAGAGGCCGCTGAGGGGAGCTGCTTACTGGCTTGCTCAGCCTGCCTTATAGAAACCAGGACCAGCAGCCTAGGGATGGCCCCACCCACTATGGGCGGGGCCTCTCCCATTGATCACTAAGTGAGAAAATGCCTTACAGCTGGATCTCATGGAGGCCTTTCCTCAGCTGAGGCTCCTTCCTCTGATGGCTTTAACTTGTATCAAGTAGACACACAAAACCACAAAAACGGCCTCCCAGGGCCGTTTGCTGACAAAGCTACTCTTTTAAATTTTCTTGTATATTTGTCAAAAATTAATTGGTGAGCTGGGTTTGATGGCACACGCCTTTACTCTCAGTACTTGAGACAGGTGGATCTCAGTGAGTTCAAGGTCAGCCTGGTTTACCTACATTCCCTGTCTCAAGAAAAATTGATAGTAACTGTTAAGATTTTATTTTTGTATTCTGGGTTATATTCCATAAAAACACGTTTCTTTATGCTAGTATTATGAGTCTTCATTACTCTGTAGTTTTCAGGTTGGAAAGCATGAGTCTTCCAACCTTATTCTTCTTTTTAAAGACTACTTTGGTTCTCTCAAGTTCCTTGACTTTCCAACTGATTTACCTTTCCGTTTGGCATTTTGTGTGCGCAAGCTCGCAACTGCGATTTTGATAGGAAGACAATGAAATCTATAAGCCGGTTCAAGGGCACGGAAATCTTAATCATGCTAAGCCTGTTAATCCACAGCATGTGATGTCTTCCCATTGATTTAGTCCTCTTAAAATTTCTCTCAAACATGCTTTGTAGTTTTGGTGTGTAAGTTTTGTCCTATTTTGTTAAATTTCTTTATAAGTTTATTGATCAATGCTATTGCAAGTAGAATTCTTTAATTTCCTTTTTGAGTTATTTCTGCATAGAAATAAAATAGATTTGTATATGCAGATAAGTTTTAAATACCAATATGGTATGCTATACCCTTGATTTTTGTAGTGTATGTACTTAGGATTTTTAAAATATACATGATCATGCCAAGTGCATATAAAGGTAATTTATCTCTTCATTAAAAATATTTATTACTTTATGTGTATGAGTATTTTGCCTGTTAGCATGTATGTACACGTGTGCCTGGAGCTGGCAAAGGTCAGAGGGGGTATTGGTTCCCCTGGGACTGGAGTCACAGACAGCTGTGAGCCACTCCGTGGGTGCTGGGGATTGAATGCTGGTCCTCTGCAAGTGCAGAAGGTGTCTTTCACTTGTCTTTTATTTTTCTTGCCTAACTGCCCTAATGGAACCTCTAGTCTCATACAATTAAACAGAAGTAGTAATGTTGAACATTTTTCTTTTGTTCAAGATTTTAGGGGACAATGTCCTGTCTTTCCACATTAAGTATTGGGGTAGCTGTTATTTTTCATAGACAGGCTTCTATATAAATATTTTCATAATTTTTTTGAAAATTTCCTACAGTGCACTTTGATCGTGTTCATCCTCCGTCCTCATCCCAGATCCACTCTCATCTTTCTCTCTCTTTCTCTGTCTCTCTCTGTCTCTCTCCTTTCTCTTTCTCCCTCCATCATTTAGTCCAATTTGTGGTGTTCGTATACTCCTTGGTGTGGGGCTATACGTTGATAAACGGTTGCCCTGCCAGGGCCCACACCATTAAAGAAGACTGACTTTTATCCTCCAGGAACCATTGACTGTCCATACCTCTCCAGAGATAAGGTCTCACGAACCTCTTCCCCTCCATGCTAGAAAGTCGACTGCCTTGATCCTGTACTGGCAGCACAGTGCCATGAGTTCATGAATGCAGTGGCCGCGTCATGTCCAGATGGCACTGTTCTGTTCTGGTCCTGCCTGATCTTAACAATCTTTCCACTTCCCCTTCATGATGGTCCCTGAGCCTTGGGCAGGAGTGTGATATAGAAGACATATTTCTTGTTTGTTTTTTGAGACAGGGTTTTTCTGTGTAGCCCTGGCTGTCCTTGAGGTCACTATGTAGACCAGGTTGTCCTTGAACTCGCAGAGATACACCTGCCTCTGCCTCCCCAGTGCTGGGATAAAAGGGGTGTGCCACCATGCCCAGCATTAAACATTCCTCTTAATAGGTTAGAAAATTTGCATTTATTCATGGTTTCAAAAAATGTCAGATTTTTGAGAAATTCTTTTTGTCTGTGCGGTGTGGTTTCAGCCTTTATTTTTTGATATGGTAAACAATATATTAATTGATTTTAAGATAATAAGCCCATCTTGCATTCCTAGAAAAAGTCCCATTTGATATAGTGTATAATCCTTTCTATAGCTGTAGGATTTGCTAGCATTTTGTTGAATAGTTTTGTTTATATTATTAAGATTTTTTTGTTATCTTGAGATGTCTTTGTGTGTTTTTTAGTGTAAGCAAGCAAGATTTGCCTCATTGAAAAAGCTGGCTTACTTTAACTATTTTTAATTCACAGATATATTTATAAGCTCAACCAAAGGGTGTTTCTATTTATTTCAGGCATGTGAATCCCAAGTGTCTGAACTATGTAACACATACAGAATAGCATCAGGGTTTGACTTAAATCTATATAACCTATCTAATGTAGAAATTTTGGTAAAATTAAAGCTAAATTAAGTTGAACTGAAACTATTTAAAAAGCTCAAAAAGGACAATCTAAAAATATTAAACTGTTCTATGATACTCAGTTGTTTTGAACTTTATATATTTCAGACAGAAGTAATTTTTAGGTAAATTGACAGTTTTAGTAAACTAGAAATTGGTTTCAAAAGCAAATTTTTAAGAGTTGATAATTTTGCAAAATTTGGTAAATTTGTCTGTAGGAATCTTGATCATTGAATGAACTGTGCTCAACAAGTACATTTCTAAACTAACTGATGAATTCTGAGGAGCATATGATGGTAAAGAGAGTAGAAATTAAGACAACTTTGTCTCCTGGGAATGGTGGCGCATGGCTGTAATCCAGCACTCAGGAGGCTAGAGCAGGAAAATGAGGAATTTCAGGTAGATTGGGTTGGGCTAGATAATGTATGAAGTTAGTCTGGGCAACATGGTGACCTCCTGTCTTACACACACACACACACACACACACACACACACACACACACACACACACACTTCCTGGAGTCTCCATTATTTAACAGCGAATGTCCAAATTTCTAAGTCCAATAGCCAAAGATATTCATTAAACCAGTGCACTAAATCCTAGCCAACTTTAGTTCTGAGAATACAAAAATGAACTTGTGTCCGCATTCAAGGCTCATGATACACTGGATGACACGCACAGCTGACATTTCACACTCTCCTCCAGATTCTGAGACCCCAGCACAACGCTGCAGTCCCTCTTTTGAGCATCTGAACAGGGCTCTTCTTTCCTTCTGTCTAGCATTGTTACTTCAGCTCTGTCCTAGATCCCTGCTTCCTTTTTCTTGACATTTTCAATCTGCAAAATCTCACCTAGTCAAATTCCATTCAGTTTCCATTTCATGTGCATGACTCTCTATGTTGCCTGCTCATGTATAGCCTCTGAGCTCCAGAAAAGCAATCAGTGAGTGCGTCCCTCTACAGGAATATGCCTGCTTCAAAGTTTCTCACATTACAATAATCTCAAATCTGCTTCTGTTCTACTAGGCCTTGTTTGTGAGTAGAAACTTCCAGCCAAGTACGTATGCAGAAACCCGTGTCATGCTTGACTTAAAATTGGTAGGAGAGGAGCAACTTGGAAAAGTAGGGGGAGGGGATGCTATGATCAGAATATACTGTATGAAAAAATTATTTTCAATAAAAATATAAAAAACTGCAAAAAACAAAGCAGCTTTTCAGCCACTTCATGTAATCACATACAAGACCAGCCTTTTCTTTAGTTTTCTGGTCCTTTGTCTCCGTTTCCCTCTTGTCTCTGGCCTAGCCTAGAGCTAACAACTTCTTTAGGATTCCTCAACCAGCCTCCTATCGGATATTTTTGCTTCTTGTTTTGCCCATTTAACCTTTCTTCTAGCCTGATGCAAGCATAATCTTCCTGAAACGTAAATCTGATCCCTTTTCTCTCCGTTTAAAAATCCTTCAGTGGCTTCCTCTAGTTTCAGGCTGCTATCCAAGCCCTTTATCATGTCCTACAGGATCCTTTGTAACCAGATCTTGCCGGGATTTCCTGCTTCACTTCCTGCCCTTTTTCCTGAAGTATAAAACCCCAGCTGTACAAAATTACTTATTGGAATTTCCAAACCATTCTATGATGTTTCATAATTCAGTGCCTTTATACCTACAGATCTAGTTGCCTGGAATTTTTTTCTTCCCTATTGTAGATTTTTGGTTTGTTCTGGATAGAGCCTTACTATACCCCTGACTGGCCTGGAACTTGAATAGACCAGGCTGGCCTTGAATACGTAAGAGGTCCGCCTGCTTCTGCCTCCCTGAGTGCTGGGATTAAAGTTGTGTTCCACCATGCCTGCCTTTTCCCCACTTTTTTTTAAAAAATATTTTTATTTACTTATTATGTATACAATATTCTGTCTGAAGAGAGCACCAGACCTCATTACAGATGGTTGTGAGCCACCATGTGGTTGCTGGGAATTGAACTCAGGACCTTTGGAAGAGCAGGCAATGCTCTTAACCGCTGAGCCATCTCTCTAGCCCCTCTTCCCCACTCTTAATGAATACATACTCACTGAGATCCAGCACTTGAATTATTTCTTTTGGGTTCCACTTTGACCTCCTTCTTTCTTGCTCCTTCAGTGTGCCTCATGTGCAACCACTTTGATATAACTGTGTGACTATGTTGTCTTTCTTTATTTATGAGGTGTCCTTTTAGATAAATCATTGGACCTCTGAGGTTTATCTCTGTATGCTCTATTGTATCAGTGGTTTGAAGAATCATGTTTGATAAATTTATTTGGCAATATTTTGAGTAAACAGCGTGACTGTGTTATGTGCTATGAGGAATCTTGAAGGCTACTTGTGCCTCTTCTCAGTCTCCGTAGGTTCTGTCTGTCCTCCCAGTGTCTGACCTCAGCCTCCTTTCCTTCTGCATGTGTACTCTGAGTCACCCCATCCATTTCCTTAGCTTTAATTGCTGACAACTCCCAAATCTGTTCTCCCAGCAAAGACCTCATTCTCAAGCTCCAGATGGTCCCAGGCATCTCAAAGTCAGCACGTACAAAATTGAACTCCTTTTCCTCTTTCATTCTTTGTGGGATAAAAGGAGAAGAAAACTGTAGAAAAGCTTTGGAAATCACTGTAAAGAAAAGTTCTCAGAAATTAAGCCAGGGCAATGTCATTAAGCTTTCAGTGCTATCATGAGGGACCGGTTTTATATTTTCATCTTGAAATGACTACCAGTAAAACCCCTTTAATGGTGTGTTCTCATACTGGATAAATAGTGGATTACTAAGATATATGTGGAGCTACAGTGTAAACAAAACCTATTTTGAAAGACGGTTTGTGTGTGTTGTGTGTAATATATAACATATAACTCGTAAGAACTAAAATGTTATTTTTATATTGAACAGACACATTGTGGAGAAGAATGCAAAATCTCAGGAAAGTTTAAACTCCTTTCCTCAAAATGTAAGCACACAGACCACTTCTAAGATGAAAGCATCTTGGGCTGAAGTACTGAGTTTATGCTGAAGAGTCAGAGCACAGCTGCGCTGTGCCCGTGCATTTAAGAGTGTGCAGAAGGGAGCCTTCAGGGTACAGATATTAGCCAGGGTGAACAATGGGGAATCAGCTTGGCAGGAAGTTCTTTTTTTCTGATGAAGTAGGAGGAAACAGGGGAAGGGAGGAGTTCTTAAGGAGAAACTCTCAGATCCAAGTTGAAGAAGTCTGTAAAACACATTGATTCACTCAGTAGACACTTGATGTTAACTTTGCCTCATGTTCTTTACTGGGTGGTGGGAGAAATGAATTAGATGTGTTTTCTGCCCTTGAGGAACTCACTATTTAGTGACGGATTCTAAATAATAGAATTATTCAGTCACTATGATAAAAGTTGTACAGTGTGAAGTTGGACCACTGGAAAATAAAGTTAAGGAACTAATTCTGTTTGTAGTACTATCAGGGTTGGAGATCTTGTTCAGGGCGAGAGCATTTGCCTACTATGTGAAAGAGCCCGGGTCCAATCCCCGGCCTAAAATACACAGGAATAAATATAACTAAGGATATAAAAGATATGTACTTAAAACCTAGCACTGATAAAAGACATTGAAAATGGCATTGAGACGTGGAATAGTGTCTTGTGTTCATGGACTGAAAGAATTAAAATTATTGATCTTTAGAGTACATGCAATCCCAATCAAAATACCAATGGTTTTTTTTTTTACAGAAATAGAAAAACAAAGATAAATTTTATAACCACAAAAGACGCCATATAGCCAAAATAATGTCAGAAAGAAAAATCTAGAGGCATCATCTTCCCAGGCTATATTACATAGCTATAGCAACTAAACACTGGTGTGTTGGCATAGTAACAGAGACATAGGCCCATGGCCCAGGATAGAGAGGCCAGAAATAAATGCATGCATGTATAGGGTTTTTTTTTTTTGGCCAATTTTTTGTCAAATTTGCTAGGAGTGTACAATGGGGAAAGGAAAGTCTCTTCAATAAATGTTGTTGGGAAAACCATATATTCTCAAGGCTAAGAAAAAAAATCAGAACCCTTGTTTTATACCAGACTCAAAATTAACTAACTTGGTTTTGTCATCCCCCACCCTTCTGTTGTGAGGAAGGAAAACTGGGGACTCATACTTGTTAGGCACATGCTCACCCTGTGCTAAATTCTGATCCCTGCAGAAAATGTATTAAAGATGAATGAAAGTCCCAGAAGGATGAGGGCCCTAGTCCTAAGAAGACCAGTAAAACACCTAGAAGAAAACACAAGGATAAACTTCTCCATATTGACCTTGCTAATAAATTTTGGACAAAACATCAAAGGATAGAAAATAAATAAGTCAACTGGGTGATACTGAACCAAAAGTTTTCCAGATATAAAAAGGATGATCACAACATGAAAAGGTAACCTGCTGGAGGCAGAGGATATTCGCCATCCATGTACCTGATAAGGGACTAAATTTTAAAATTAAGGGACCTCACATAACAAACAAAAAAATAGCTTGACTAAAACAAGGGTAAAAGTCATTTCAAGGACAAGCAAATAGCCAAGAAGCATATAAAAAAGTGTTAAACATCACTAATCTAGCTGGGTGTGGTGAAGCACATGTATAATCTCAGCACTCTGGGGGCTAGCCTGGGCTACACAGCTCTTGTCTTAGCAACAGTATCATCACTGATCATCAGTCTGACAACTTGAGTTTGATCGCCCAAACCCACAGAAACATGGAAGGAAAGAACTGACTCCACAAAGTTGTCTCTGACCTCTGCATGTGTGCCATGGTACATGCATATACATCCCTCACACACGCTAATGACATTAAATGAGCAAACAAATGATGACCTTATGCTGGCCCTCTACCTCTGTCCTCCAGTGTCCTCCTTCCAGTTAGTACTTCTACAAATGGGGAAGGAGGGGGACAATGTAAAATCATGTACACACTTCTGGAAAGTCTTTGCTCTCATGGGAGGAATCACTATATGCCAGCAAAATGTGTAACTGTATTTTAGAGTATTGCTCAGGGATTTTGGGGTGTATTATTTTAATTAAAAATCATCCTAATTAAAACAAAAAAGTCAAAACAAGGGCAAAAGGATAGGCTGTGACTGTCAAGTGCCTAAGGGGTAGAGGAAATGGGGTGGCCTTAACCTTTTCTGTTTTTGGTTCTGGCCTTTGAACTCAGGACTTCTTGAATGCTAAGTACACATTACCACAGATCTCTATCCTATTCCTGGATCCAAACTTTGGGCTTGAGGATAAGTCAGTTCCAGATCTAATATACAGTATGGGTGGTGTTCCATGTGGTTAAAAGATCAAGTGAAGAGTTTGGACCACTGTAAAATGGTGAGCTTTGCTTGAGGAATTCACAGACTATATCGTAAAAGAAGCATCATTTCCATGTTTGCTAGTGTAGAAACGTATAGGTGTTTTCTGTCTGTGGCTTGGTTAGAAATATTCCAGGAAATTAGAACATGGAACGTGTGGGAAATTAATTAGACATATGTTTACATTCTTGACAATCACTACCAGCATTTAAGTCCCTGGAGAGGAAGGAAACTTTTTTTTCTTTTTAAATAGTCAACAGTGTAGTTTAGCATCTCCACACAAAGAACAGTTGTTTTATAAACCTCAGATTAGAATATGGTGGGGCTGAGATGTGTGGGCTGTAGCAGGACCGTATCCAGCAAAGGCCCTGAAAGACTGAGTGCAGTAACGGCAGGTTATAATTCACCACTAGTTTGTAAAAGGGAATCGGGATCAGCATTGGGTGTGTGTCCAAGTGTGTGGAGCCCAAAACACAACTTCAGATCTTTTGAGACAGGATTTCTTCCTTAGCCTAGAATTTATGCTTTGCTTGGCTGGCTGGCCAGTGAGCTTCTACAATCTGCATGTCTGTGCTCAACACCTCCGGCACTGGGATAACAGGGTATACCGTAACACTTGGCTCCCCCCACCTTTTAAAAAAATTTCTATTACTGGTTCGCGTGCCAAGGCGTGTATGGGTAGTGCTGTGGGAGTCAGTTTTCTATAATATGGGTTCTAGGAGTCAAATTGAGGTTATCGGGCTGGCAGCAATCACCTTTACCCAGTAAGCTGTCTTCCTGGCTTTTTGTGGTTTGTGACCTAAACTCAGGGGCTCATGCTTGACAGGTGGGCACTTTAGCCACCGAATCTTTGCCCCAACCCTGGAAGCAGCACTGTTAGAAAGTGGTGCATATTTGTAAAGGATAATGTCTTGTGGGAATATGTAACTAACTTTCTTTTTTAAACAGAAATCTTTTATTTTTATCTTATGGGCACTGGTGCTTTGCCTTCATTTATATCTATGTGAGGGTGTCAGATCTGGAACTGAAGTTACAGCTGTGAGCTGCCATGTAAGTCCTCTGGAAGAGCAATCAGTGCTCCTAACTGCTGAGCCATCTCTTCAGCCCCTATTTAATTTATATACATTCTTGACCACTGTGTTCTGATGCAAATGTTTTTTCATCTGAGTCCTAGTAAAACATTTTTTTTTGCGGGGGGGGGAGGAGAACACTATTTTAGTGGTACAAAGCTTGGTGTTTTAGATTGCTTTTGGTAGCAATTAAAAGAAACTCCACTCTCAAATGGCAATAATCAACAAAAAATTAATTATAACTAGAATTACGGTTTGGGAGCACTTTAACTTGTTTTTAATCTGTTATTCTCATTGTTGTCTTCAGCCTAATGCCCAACACTACAGGGAACTGTAATGCAATGTGGTAGTTTCCCTGTACTGCAGGAACGCTGCAGACATATCTGACAAATGAATTTAGGATTGGGGGTGGTCAGAGCCACCTGAACACTTGTGTACAGATTTGTAGGTAAAAGTGGAGTCTCTGGGTGGTAGAGACCAAAAAGTGAAGGGAGGAGACTTTGCCAGGGAAACCACCCAAAGGTCTGCTGTTTCTGAAGCATGAAATCAGAGGCACCAGGTAGGTTGAACAGCAAGCAGAGGCCTGGTCAGTAGGCAGAATAAGGAATCTGGGTCTGTCCCATAGAAAATGTGCTACCAGAGACCCAACAGGTCACTAAAATGATCAGGGTCCCCTCACTACAGCCTTAGGTCTGGGGCTTCCCACGAGGGAGAACGGCATACTTGTGAAAGGAGATCAAGTAGGACATGACTCCACTGAAGATACAGGGAAATGCTTACCAGCTTTAAAAACACAGGTTGGGTTCATAGTACTAATGTTTTAGTAAATTACATTTTTTTTTGGGTGAGTGAGGCACATTACTTTGTCAACATTACCTTAAAGAACTGGAACTCAACGTAGAGACTCTTGCAATGCTTTTTTTTTTTTTTTTTTTTTTTTGGCCAGATTATTAAGGATTCAGTGTCCCACACCATTATGAGCTCCTTGATGGCAGATACTTCACATTTGGCTGGGGTCAGATTTATTGCAAACATTCTCAAGCCTGCATATCTCTAGTGTGTAAGGTGATGCTGGGGACTGGAAGACGCTTAGTAAGTATGTATGAAGGGGACAGAGAGATGGCTCAGCAGGTAAAGGCAGTTAAGTGATGTCCTGACTTTGATACTTAGGAACCGCAGGCTGGAAGAACTGACTTGGGAAAGCTGCCGTCTGGTCTCCACGCATTCCCCTCCCCAATAATGTATAAAACGTTTAGGGAAATATTAAGGCTCCAAATGAACATATTTCGGGGGGTTGAAAGTCGTTGGGAGCCCTGTCACAGTTCACCTGCTGCTAACTTCAAGAGAACAAGTCTACCTGGGGTGGATGCGTATAAAAGGCGTAGTCAGAAGAGGGAGAGCTCGGCTGGGACCAGGTGAATTAGTCTCGGCAGCTGCAAGGGAAACAGCACCAGAACAGTTCCTCACTGAGCTGCATCCTTCTGCGTAAGCAGTGACCCTCCACCTTCTTTCTACCTCAGGTGCTGACCAAGTGCTTCACACATCTTCCTGAGACTCCCAAGTCAAGTCTCTGTGTCTACAGAATGGCAGCCAGGATGTATTATATCCATAGTACTCAGTGCATATAAACAAGCTCTTTGTTTCTCCCATGACCCAGCTATTCTGAAACCGGATTTCCTCTTTCTGGGTTCCCACAGAGGTTCACTTCCGACAACAAAAGCTTCCAGGAAATCCCCAGCAGGCTTAACTTTCTAATGCTTCACTCTCCATCACCTTCCTCTTCACACCCTCCACCAAGAGGAAGGAACTTATCCGCTGAAGGCCAACATCCTGTCAGCTGCCTACACCACTATCTATGTGCAGGGTGGCGGTGCATCTATTTGAGTCTACATTCAAGACCCATTCAGAGGTTGAGGGAAACACATTAATGGAATGTGTGACCTTGCCAAAAAACAATGCTTGCGGTATCCCCCTTCCGTTTTAGGGGTACCAGGTTATTTAAAGCTTCCCTTACAGAGGTCTCACTGCTACTTATCAGGAAGCAATCTCTCATACTAGGCTGTCAAAATACTGTCAATGAGGGGGAAGAGGCTCAGGCCGCTTCCCCCTTCCTGTAGATCTATAGGCTGCTAAGGGAGGGAACTTTTCTTCAGCAGAATAGCCATTGGTAAGAGACCCATGCTCCTGTAAGCAGGCCTAATGAAACTCACTGGAACACACACACATTAAAGCGGAAGGACTAGGTGAAGAGAAACAAGACAGAATGACAGTGTGTGCGTGTGTGTTGAATAAGACCAAAATACACCATATCTTATAGCACAAAAACCAAACAAAAGGAGCTAGGCTGGAGAGATGGTTCAGTGGTTAAGGGGACCAGTTGCTCTTCCAGAGGTCCTGAGCTCAATTCCCAGCAACCACCTGGTTGCTCACAACCAGTTCTAATGGGATCTGATATCTGATGCCCTTTTCTGGAATGGAAGCATGCATGCAGATAGAGCACTCATACCCCAAACAAAAAACCCAAACGAAAAAGAGAAATCCCAAGGGGTGGGTCTCCAAACTGGATATCAACCATAGTCACCACAGGAGCTAGTTTGGAATCAAGAGATACAGGGCCCATTGAAATAAGTGTTAAAGTAAGCAAACCAAATCAGGCAGTGGTGGCACATGCCTTTATTTCCAGCAATCATAACACAGAGGCAGGCCAATCTGATCTACAGAATGAGTTTCTGGATAGCCAGGGTCACACAGAGCAAACCCTGTCTCAGAAAAATAAAAATATTTTATTTTTAAAAATCTTGTGGTGGTGAAGGCCCAGCACTGGGGAGGCAGGGACAGGACGGCTGCATGCTGGATGCAGCCTGGACATCTCAAGACTCCCCTTCCCCACCAAAAGGCAAAGCAAAACTGGACCCAAGATTCAGAAACACAAGCTGTGAATTTACTATCTTAGGCGGCTGAGCATCTGGATGCCTCTCACTTTCCAGAAATCCTAGGAGAAGAAAAGAAAATCATTTTCATATATTCACATCAAAGATTTATCTACTGTGCAGAGAGGACGATGAACCAGCAAGGTCTGAGCCCCATACCGCCGTTCCGCTTGACAAAGCTACTTCCAGTTCTCACACATCACAAGAGCTCCACGGTCTGTGAACACACCTATGAGAGCCTCGAACTCTTCAGCCCCGGTTAAGTCTTTGGTGATTGGACCGTGTGGGAGCTGTGGAGGCTTCCCTCCCGGTTATGGCGCAGGTCCTGTTGCAGCCCCAGTAGCAGCTGGTTTAGGAGAGTAAGGTTGCTGTCTCTCTGACGCACAGGCAGGGGTGGGAGGCAGTTCCCTTTATATTCGATCACTGCCATCTTGGCCCGATCTTGCTCCTTCCGGTTTGGGATCTGCAGCATTCTGGTGTAGCTCCCATTCTGACCTTGGAACCGAGGCGCTAGTACTTTAAACAGCTTTGGGATCAAGTCCTTCTCCTGGATAGGGTGAATTAACCAAAAGGAAACAGTCACAACTGCAGAGGCATCTAACTTTCAATTATTCCCAGAGGTAGGGTTCAAACCATTTTCACAGGCTTTCCTCACCACCCAATCATCTATCAAACTACAAAGAACCATTTACAGGTAGTTGTGCAGATGCACACTGTTTTCCAGCTGAAATAGGGGAGACATTCGTCTAAGGTAGCTCATGACACTGGTGCGAACAGCTTGGCCTAAATCAGCCCGGCACCCGATCCTCTAAGGATTCCTTCCCCAGCAGCAGGCAGGGAGCACTCACAGTGAGCCAGAAGTCAGCCATGCGCATGGCTCGCTCGTTGGTGTCTCCTAGCTTCCCATAGTCGATGAGCTGTTGAGAACAAAACATCACCGATACAACACGTCCAAGACCCGAGTCACCCACCTCAGTCCAACCATCCCACTAGCTAAGCTAATTCAGGACGCTCCTAACACCGCAGCCCTAAGCAGCCTTCATCTGCAGCGCGGGAGTAAGGTGCTCAGTTGGGTGCCACGGGATTCACGTCCGTGGAGACGTTGCCAGCACGGTCCTCCGGGGCTGAACCGGGCTCTCACCTTCTCCGCGTAGCCCCTCATCTCGTCCACTCGTGCCCATGACGCCTCGATACGTTCGTGGCGCACCAGGCCCGTGAGCAAGTTCCGCAGCAGGTGGATGCGAGACTCGGGGCCGAGGCCCAAGCGGCGGTAGACGCGGCCGTGGGAGATAGCGGCTGCGAGCGACAGCCTCATGCTGCCACCTTAGCCCCACCTCTCGGGGGGCCGGAAGGGGAAACTGCGGCGGCGAAGGGGGCGGAGTCAACGTTCAGAGGACGCCTGCGCAGTAGCTCGGCGCGTGGCGGGCGTGTTTGCGCATGCGCATCCGAGTCTGCCTAGCTGGCAGTCTGCGCGAGGGAGGAGCAGGCGTGCTGACGTTCCCAGGGCGGCGAGCTGGGCGGGCCTCAGGGTCGCCTCGGTGGCCAGCCGGGGACCTCGGCGCCCTCTGGCGGGTTTCTCTTGGGCTGCGCCAGCCGATAGGCCGTTCCGGGCGGAGCATGCTGGGAAAGTGAGTATCTGAGAACTGCGTCTGAGGGGTGGGGCCTCGGTGGATTGCGCCCGCCTTGTCTGAGGAGTTGCTGGTTTGCTGGCTTTCTGAGAATGTTAGTTTAAAACCCAGTTTTTATTAGTGATAGTGAGCTGAGTAACGTCCAGGAAAGTCGCAGGTATTTCACATTTGATTGACGTAAATAAAAATTTAAGTTAGCTATTTAGTACTAAAAGCTAAAGTAATGGATAAATACTTAAACATTTAAAAAATTTATTCTTCCCTCATTCAATATGTCTTGACCACAGTTTCGCCTCCCTCCACTCTTCCCAGACCCCCAACATCCTCTCCTGCCCAAATTCTCCCCCCCACCCCCGTCAAGAAAAGTTCTTCTGGGAACATCAAACACTGCACAAGATTAGGCTCAAACCCTCAAACCCACATTCAAGCCTGGGCGACGCAACCCAGTAGGAGGAAGAGGATCTCAGGACCAGTCAAGAGTCAGAAACAGCCCCCACTCTCTGTCAGGAACCCCCCCCCCCAAAGAAAAAAAGATCACCAGTCCAACAGGTCATTTACATATATGTACAGGATCCAGAGCAGACCCATGCTGACTCCACGATTACCGCTTCAGTCTGTGAGCCCCTATGAGTCTTCTTCAGTTGATTCTGGCCATGCTCTCCCGGGGTGTCTTCGACCCTTCTGCCTCTCACAATTCTTCCTCCCCGTCTCTCTCTGGGTTCCAGAAGCTCCAAGGGGAGGGACCCAATGGAAGCCTCCTGGGTTCTCTGTCTACCTAATGTTTGGCGGTGGGTCTCTGCATCTGCTCCCATCAGATGCCAGAGGCAGCCTCTGTGATGATGACTAGATTAATCACAGGTATATGAATACAGCAGAATGTCATTAGGAATCATTTTATTGATTCCTCCCCCCAGTTATATTTGATTCTACCACAGGTCTCTGGGCAGATAAATACTTTTACTTAACAAAATTATTTTCTCTCCCATATGCCATGCTAACTCAACTTCCTGCTCTCTGGAAACAGGTTTACGGGAGGAATTGAGTGAAAACGTAGTCTAGCTCTAATGTCTAACAAAATGATCATATTAGGGGTGATTTAGAATGAATGTGTTGCAGGTGGAGTTACTAGAAAACTGGGGGCAGCAGTAACAAATAAAACAATACATTTCCAATGGAAAGAAGTAAAATGTAAGATTGTTTGATTTTAGAAAAATTAGTTTCTGGTCATATACAATATGAAGTTGAGGTGGCTCGGAGCTAAAGAGGGACCGGAGTTTGATGGAATCACCATAACCCCTCACATGGTGTTTCACTTTGGAAACAGTGACAAGCTGTTTCTAATTTGGCTTGCACTTCATGGTGTCCCCTCCCTGTTTCATTTCCATGTATTATTAGTGAGGTGAACTGCTTGTTGCTGAAATTGTAAGGTCATTCAAGGTCAGAAAGGAACGGATTCATGCATGTGGTCTTCTTTCTCTTGCCTCCACCATCAAACTAGTACTGTTTTTCTCTTTCTCTCTTAAAAAACACATTATTTTTTAAAATACATTTTAAATAAATAAATATTTTTTAAAAAAACACATTATTTTAAAATTTCTTTGGCGAGCAGGGTGGTGGTGGCACACGCCTTTTAATCCCAGCACTCGGGAAGTAGAGGCAGGTGGATCTCTGAGTTTGAGGTCACCCTGGTCTACAGAGTGAGTTCCAGGACAGGCTCCAAAGCTACAGAGAAACCCTTTCTCGAAAAACAAAAACAAAAACAAAGATTTCTTTGGTGTCCCTTGATTATTTCATCTTTACTTAGAAGAATTATCTTTTCATTTGAAAGAAAATATCTTATTTAGCTAGGCTTATTGTTAGCTTTCATCATACCTCAATATCAAATATTGTTGTGCCTCTATGTGGTACATGACCTTTCACTGCTGGGTCTAAATTATTAACCAGGGCTCTTAGGTCTATTTCCAATTCAGAAGTGTCACTGATTGAACTGTTTGTAAACTCTCTGACTTGCTTTCAATCCTCTCTCTCACCCTTGCTGATGTATTTCTTCACCACTGGAAGGTGGGTTTTTCCTTTATTCCCTACTGACCCATTTTAGAAATCCTTGAGTCAGACAGATAACTTTTTAAAAGTGTGTGTGTGTGTGTGTGTATGTTGTTTTGAAGGGAGGTTCTCACATGTCATGGTGTGGATGTGGATGTAGGAGGACAAAGTTCCAGTCTGTTCTGTTCTTTCACTGTGGAATGTGAGTTGTCAGACTTGCAGGGCAAGCACCTTTATCTTTTGAGCTACCTCAGTGCTTTTCAAGTTGGCCAACAGACACGTCAGAAAAGCTAATAAATTCTGTTTGTTTCTTTTGAGACAAGGTCTTGATACTCTGTAACCCAGGTTGCCCCCAAGATTCACTCTGGAATCCAGATTTGTCTCAAACTCGAGATGTTGAATTGGCAATCTTTCTACCTCTGCCTACAGAGTACTGGGATTGCAGACAGAACTACTTTGCCTGAGAAGCTATGACTGATTATCCAGTCCAAGGATCTAGGCATAATTTATACATATGCCCAACTTTAGTGAAGGATAATAGTTTTTAAAGTATCTGTGACACTTTTTCTAGGTTGGAAACAACCCAAATGCTAATTATTGGTAAAATCAATGCAAAACATCAACATATAGATCATATAATGGAAAATTTTGTATCAATGCAGATGAACTAGTGCAGATCTCATATAATAACATGGTTAAACACAAACATAATATACAATAAAGGAAGTCAAGTACAAAGGACAATACTGTATTATTCAATTGCCTGTTTAAAACCAGATCTAATCTGTGGTGTTAAATTCCAAAGGACAAGTGATTAGAAGAGAGCATGGGATAAGAACCTGGAGTTATTGGCCATGCTCTACAGCTTGGCCTGGGTGGTCCTGGAGTGTTTGACTTGTCACAGACTCACTGAATGGCACATGTAGAATTTGCATATTACTTTCACTATAACCATTGTATTTTAGTTACAAATATAAAAGAAAATATCTATACCCTTTGTAGTCTCTGACCCATGAAGGTTATTCTCTGAGTATGGTATTATTAATTAGGATCTTTAAAGATGTCTATAACTATGTTACATGACTTTGCATATGCTATTATTGGCCTGTCATAACAGAGCTGACTCAGCTATATGGTGGTGTCCTAGTTAGAGTTACTATTTCTGTAATGAAGCACCTAAAGCAACATGGAGAGGAAAGGGTCTAGTTCAGGCTACACTTCCAGGTGTATCACTGAGGAAAGTCAGGGCAGGATCCTGGAGTCAGGAGCTGATAAAGAGGCACTGGAGGGGTGCTGCTTACTGGCTTGCTTCTGGTGGCTTTCTCAGCCTGCTGTCTTATAGAACTCAGTATCACTAGCCCAGGGATGGCCCCACCCACAACCTTCCCTGTCAATCACTAATAAAGAGAATGCTATACAGCAAGATATTATGGAGGCATTTTCTCAGTTGAGGTTCCCTCCTTTCAGATAACTCTACCTTGTGTCAAATTGACATAAAACTAGCCAGCACAAGTGGTATGGACAGATGGACCCATTTGTAGGATGGGGGATGTAGCAATAAACTTGGGGTCCTGCTGCCAGTATAATCCTTTCTGTAGTGACCGAGCTACCATGCTAATCAATTCAGCAGGGGTGTCCTGCAGGATACTTAGATGGCAAAAAGAGCTGTGGCCTAGTGCCCAGAAGATGGCGCTCTGACAACGTAAAAGGATTGCAGAAGATTTGCGCCTTTTAGGGCCAGGAGGTTCAGATTCCTTCCTTCCTTCCTTCCTTCCTTCCTTCCTTCCTTCCTTCCTTCCTTCCTTCCTTCCTTCCTTCCTTCCTTCCTTTCTTTTGCAGGTTTTTAGAAGATGAAAGGATCAGAGAGTGCATGCCAATTGATCTTTCCCTTGCCCGCTCTCTTCTCTTATCTCTGTTTCCTGATTTGTCATTGAGTTTTGCAAAGTTGGAGGGATTTGAATTTGTATCAATAGCTTTTTTAAGCTTATGTAATTGTCCCTCTTCCTTGAAGAGAATGGTCTCTAGGTTGGAGGGCTTTTAATAAAGACCCCCATTAAGTATGATGTGTACCAAAGGTCCATTAAATACAAGGTTCTGTAATAGATACAGGGTACATGAAGAAGAAAAATCCAGCCTTGTGCTGTACACTGGGAATAAAAGAAATAGGGACAGACTGTTATGACTATTATTGCAGAAAAAGTTGCTGAGACTGACTTTAATACTACTTTTACCCCTAGACTCATATTCTATGACATCCCTGAAGTATAAGCTATTATTTCTTTATCTTCTGCCAACATCCATCTTGCATTTAAATGACCTAATCATATTTTAATCTGTTTTCTATGTTCTTGCTATGTATCATTTGTATACATCGCTTGGAAAAGATCTATGTTTAAGTCACATTATAAAGTTTTGAGTCATGGTCAATTTATGCATTTATAGGCAGTGTGTTTGATGTGAAATAGTGTAGGTCTTGAGTTATACAAAAGTTATATGTTCATGTATGTTAACTACAGTTCTCTTTAAAGTAAATTCAAGAATTTCAGTTGCCTCCAACTAGTAATTATATATACAGGAATATGATAGAAGTGTTTAATTATTAAACTAGATCAATATTTGTTGATCTAGAAAGATGTTCATACATAGTAAATTTTTAGTGGAAAAGAGATTGATAGTTGAGTGTGTGTAAAATTGGCATCTATACAAAATTATGTTTTTAATCTGGAAGGAGAATGAGCATTAAAAAGTGCATAGAAGGAGTGATTTTTACATTTTTAATGTTTCCAGAAAGTTTTGAAATATTCATGTGAATGTATTATTCTATTAGAAAAAAACAACAAAATTTCAAACTGATTTTTTCCTACTCAAAACTCTTTCAGGTTTTATTGTATAGTGTTTCTTTCTCGCTCAATTTTACCTCATATTTTTTTGGAAATAGGGTTTCATCTTGTAGCCCAGTCTGGCTTCAAATTCTTGATTATTTCACCTCGGCCTCCTGAGTGCTGGGACAACAGGCTTTTGCCACCACACTTGGCTCATAGTGATTCTTAAACTGTACTGCAAATGTTTCAAAGCCATGTGACAATGTCTGGGGACTTTTTTTTTTTTTTTGTCATGGCTGTTGGCAATTATATCAGCATCCAATATGTAGAATTCAGAGCTGCTTAGCATTATATAAGGCATAGGATAGTCCACCACAACAAAGAATATTCTGGCCTTAATTGTTCTTAGTGCAGAAGTTGAAGCATCTTGGGATTCTTTATCCTGTAAACTCATTACAACTATCTGGTGGTGATAGAAGGGCCTTCAACTTTCATGTTTGAGCTGGACTCTGGGTGAACTAAGGTTGGGAAGCTGTAAGAATAATAGTAATAGCTGGATTATGAGATACATAAGTAGAGAAGATTCATAGTTGTAAGGGTATTTTAAATTCTTACTAAGATGTTTCTACTGCAGTTGTTTGTACCTTTTAAGCTTATTTCACAGTTTCTGTTTTCTCTTCCCGCTGGGCCTGCTAAGATCCAATGGCCAGATGCTAAGTTAAGAGAGCCTTTGGGAAGGAGAAGTGAACACACCCCCTAGTCCCTAACCCAGAAGCTATCTCCAACTGATAACGACTTGCAAAAGAAAAATTAGTTTTCTCCAAGGGGTCTCACTGGGGAATAAGCTACCCTTAAGGGTAGGCCCCATACCTAGCCATAGAAAGAAAGCCTTTGGATGGATGGAGAGAGTTTTTACTTGCATCTCTAGGTGTCTTTAATCACATATCATGATAAAGTTTTAGTATTAACAGGAGTAATTTCAGCATGAAGCACAGGGACCAAGGCCAGTCTCCTATATAGGCTCAATTTAACTATTACTCTATTTCACTCCTCCTAAGGAAGGCCTTTATAAGGCCTCAGCTTTCTACCTTGAT
The DNA here is from genome assembly GCA_004026605.1 of Ondatra zibethicus. Taxonomy (NCBI): domain Eukaryota; kingdom Metazoa; phylum Chordata; class Mammalia; order Rodentia; family Cricetidae; genus Ondatra; species Ondatra zibethicus. The sequence goes on from PVIU01003305.1 coordinate 92,360, forward strand.
GACAATTCAAAGATAAATAGAAAAGATCTTCCTTTGTCTATTAATCAGTTTGACCTCTCTTTTTCATTGTTTATTTTTCTGTTTTCTAGTTATCACTTACTGATGTGTTTCATACCCAGTCACTATGTCTTGTGCTCCTCTCTAATACTTTAAAGGGGACAGGTGGCTTATTTTGGTTTTCTTGGTAACTCTTTTGAGAGGTTGTTAGGTCATGAAGGCAATAACCTCATAAATGGCTTGTTCCATTGATAAATTTGTAGCTGAACAACATGTGAAGAGGTGGGGGATATTTGTAGTAAATTGGTCACTGGGGCCAATGTTTGAGGGATATATTTTGTCCCTAAACCCTTCTATCTCACTCTGCTTCCTGGCCAGCATTAAACAAACAGCCTTGATCTGTCTTATCCTCCTTGCCAAGATATTCAGCCTTACCACACATCCAAAAGAATGGAGCCAAGTGACCATGGACTGAAACTCCTGAAACTGAGCCCTAAAGACATCCTCTTTCCTCACTTATAGCTGTTTTCTTGGGTGTTTGTCACATCAGTGAAAAGCTAGCATAGGCCTAGTACTCACTTTCCTGCTTGGTGGTGACTTGTCGGAGGCCTGGAAAGGGTAGGTTCTCTTCCCACCGTTTGGGAAGAGAATATTAGGTTGTCCTTATTTTCTTTTTACGGTATATCTTTATAACCCACAACAGTTGTTCAAATTTATCTGTATTTAGCAGTCTTTACTAGGGCCTTAAGGATATCACAAATTAGTTTGTGCAGAGGGAGGTGATAAAACGTTTGTGAGAGATACCTGTTAGAGATCAACACCCGTGAACAAAGAGGGGCAGAAGGAAGTTTTGGTAAAGGAAAAATCTGAATGGTGATGCAGGTTTCACAAACTTTCTTGAACCAGGTAGAAGCTCTAGGGTGGGTGAAGACCATTAGAGCATCCTGTGTTAGATTGTATGGTTGGGTCTTTGTGTCTTGCTCAGTGGGAACAGAGAGTCCTAGGAAGGGTATGACTTCCAGTGAAGAGACTTTGTGTGTTCGAGGCAGATTTGAACAACGTGAAACCTGAAGAGTGGATGCTAACTGCATTCTTCTCAGTTGGCCAGCAAGTTCTTTCTTGAGGTAAAAGTTTGGAGAAGCGTTTTTGTTTTACTGTTGAGGAGTTGATAGCCTGATCTGTTAAATAAACATAATTATTCTGAAGGAAGATACCAAAGGCAAACTATTAAGGAGGCTGTTCACAGGAGGACATGCCCTGGTTCTCATCTTTTCCAATTTAGAATAAATGCAAATCCTTTGGATTATATTAAGAGTATTGATAACATTAGGGGTTATTTGATAGTTGCTCTCAAAAAAGTTTAGTAATGTATTTATTCTGCCTTTCTTCCATTCTTCACACCCATTTTGAACTTGAAAGTTTTAATTCTATTTTTTTTAAAAAGAAATAATGTTTAAAGAGGAAAAAAGCAGAGAAAATAATAGTTCAATTACTTGGTTCCAAATATAGAATTTTGACCTGTTTTTTAATGAATTATAATTGTGTATTATATAGACATAAACACATTAAAGCTTAATAGCAACAACAATAATAAAGTTAAAACCCTATGTAATTGTGCCAATGTGACTTTTGCTATTCTTTTTGCTGGTACCAGTTACTACTAACATTAAATCACATACCATGTGCCAGGCCTATATATTTTATTAAGTCATTCAAATACCTGGAGTGGTATCATCTTGTAGATGAAGAAAATGAAGCAGAGATGTGTTCAGAGTCACATGACTAATGAGAGTATATGTGTGGTTAAGCAGTCTAAATTCAGAATTTAGTGCTCTTAATTAGAAGTGCAAAGTAGCTTCCCTAGATCTCAGCACATATGTTATACCTACAACTTTACAACTTCGTGTACCATCTTTTCTTTCCTCCCTACCTTTTCTTTCTTTTCTTTTTTGAGACAGATTCTTTTTTTTCTTTTATTGATTTTTATTGAGCTCTACATTTTTCTCTGCTCTCCTCCCTTCCTCTCCCCTCCACCCTTCAATCCTCCCACAAGGTCCCCATGCTCCCAATTTACTCAGGAGATCTTGTCTTTTTCTACTTCCCATGTAGATTAGGTCTATGTAATCTCTCTTAGTGTCCTCATTGTTGTCTAAATTCTCTGGGATTGTGGTTTGTAGGCTGGTTTTCGTTGCTTTATGTTTAAAATTCTGTGTAGTCCAGGACACTACATACACTGGATCCCTTTGCCTCTGCATCCTGAGTGCTAGGCTAAGCATGTACCACCATACCTGGTTCCTTTCTCTTCTTGCCTCCCATTTCCTTAATAAATCACTTGTATGTAAAACTATGCTTCTGAGGAATCCAAGACAGCATTTTCTATACTGATAATAATTGTTGTAGTGACTTTATTAAATGTTTAGTTGATTAGTATTGGAATCATTGTAACTACTAATAAATTCCCAAAGACTTCAATAATCTGTAGTGTATTTGAACTATTAAGTTATAATTACATTTATTAAGGACTAACTATATTGTTCAGTATCATATTGAATATTACTCCTGGTGTGGGGTGGGGAGGTCGTTTAAGCCTATCAGTGTGTCCTAATAGAATGTTATTTGAAAGGAAAGGAGTAGGGAGAGGCACTGCAATGTAATAACTTATACTTATATATACTTGCTCTCTGTGTTAAACTGTTTCTATTTTATTTATAGTGATTAATTTATTCCCTCAAAAACCATGAGAAATCTATTTCACTGTTAAGGTATCTGTGTGGGCACAGTGACTATGTTCCCGCAGGTACTATTCTTACAATGAGAGCAGTACTAGTGATTATGACAGTATCTGGATAATTTCCCCTTCACTCTCTTGTCAAGTCATGTAATTAATGTAAAGTGTTGAATTATTTTCTTAGATATGACCGAGGTGTTGCAATGAAGGAAAATGCAACTTTGAGGAGAAGGTGAAATAAAAATTGTGTGCTTTACAGGTTTTTCTCCATAATCCAAATGAAAAGCATTCTTAAGCTTGACAAGGTAGTTTTTAGACAAATCTCAGCCCCCTAGACTTTTTTTGTATTCATATACCCCACCCTCTAAGAAAAGGAATTCTTTCAAAGCTTCTCCGTACAAGCCTGGAGATGTAGCTCAATTGGTAGAGTGCATGCCTAGCACAATAAGACTCTGGATTTGTTCCCTAGCACCACATAAATTGGGCCTGGTGGATCAAGAGTTATGGGTCACCTTCAGCTACACACTGAATTTGAGGTCAGGTTGGATTACATGAGACCCAGTTTCAAAACCAACCAACCAACCAACCAATAACAAAAGCACCCCCCTCAAAAACAAGCAAAAAATCGAAAACCCTCTTGGTACAATTGTCAGTCTTCATTTAAGAAACCCATATGTTCATGTTTTTGAAATTTAATGTTTTTATTGATATTTATATTTATTCATGGGTCCAATCCAGTGATATTTATACATTACAAAATGAGCAAATAAACATGCAAACATATGAAGAAATAAGCATACCCATCACCTCACATACTAAGCACTTTTTGGTGCAAGAACATTTAAAATTCACTCCGTCAGCAGTTTCAAAATGTACATTATTAACCATGGTCAGCAGAACTTATTCTTTGTGTCTGAGACTTTTACCCCTTTGAACAGTGTCTCCTTCCTCCTATACTCCTCCAGCCCATGATAGCTGCCACTATATTCTCTACTTCTATATATTCTATATTCTAATTTTTAGTGAATAACTGACACCTTATGAGATTCAACGTTGTAGAATGCTACAGATGTGCTAGCTTCATATGTACAGGCCTTGTGGTTCTTTTCCTGCCCTTCCTGGTGTCTCTGCCTTAACTGACATGAGTGTCCCTAAATTTATATACTATAAAAATATTCATAACCATGATTTGAAGTATGTCTTAGGTCTCTTAAATGGATTTTATTTTATTATATATTCACATATATTGGTAATTGATTTTTATGTTATGATTATCTGCATATATCTATATCTATATGTATATATCATGTGTGAGGCCAGAAAAGAGCATCAGATTTCCTGGAACTGGAGTTACAGAGATGGCTGTGAGCTGCCAAGTGGATGTCAGGAACTGAACCCAGGTCCTCTACAGGAACAACACCTGCCCATAACTTCTGAGCCATCTTTCTAGCTATGATAATTTGATTTTAAACAAGAATAAACTGAGACAAAGAGATTAAAGACATTTTCTAAGGAAAGCTCCAAGCTTTCACACATTTCATTCTATAAATGGAAATGATGGAGATTTTTAGAAATGATGAGGAGGAATTTTAGAGTTATTTAGGTATGCTGTGACTCTGTCTGATACTGGATTATTCATTGAATATTATTGCTCTTTCAAGTCATTGAGCACATCCTCCTTTGTGATTTTGGCCCATGCCTCTGGGATTTCACCTGTGCCTGTAAATTTTTTCTGGTATTTTTCCTCTAGCTTTGATCTGAAGTGTGAGACAAACCATTTCCAGTATGACTGGGTGGATGAGTCTGGAGTGATACTCCATGTGGCATAATCTCCTCCTGCCTGCCGGTAATTTTTATATGGGATTTCTCGGTTATTTCCCAAAAGCATGAAGCGGTCACTTGCTACTGAACTAGTACAGCAGTCAGTGACAAAGTGGTCTGTTTTATGCTTATGCCATCCACGCACCGCCTGAGGACGGTGGAATGGCACACTGTGGTCTCCCTCGTGTTGGGGAATGGTGTTGGTACAAACTGCATTACAAAAAGGACACTGTTTCCAGCAGCCACAGAGATGCTCAGAGAGAATTTTCTCAATGTCAGGAACCATTTCATCTATGGGCTTACTTGAGCAGTCCTCTTCGACTTTCCTCATTGCAGGATCCAAAGCTGCACTCATGGCTTCTTTGAGAAACTCAGTGTCCTTTATCTCCTGGTGCTCGATGCTTATCAGGTCTCTTCTTGGAAAGATCAGGTTGCTCCCTAGGTGATCACAGAACAAATCCAACCAGCCAGATGCTGTGCTGCCTTTATCTTTAGCCACTGCTGTGGATTCATGAATGGCAGAGAGGACGGCATTCTTGATGTCACCTAAACTTATTTTTAAAAAAGTCTTTATATTTTTACTTTCTTCATCTGAACAGTATTGTTTAATATGGCTTTCAATATACCTGCTAAAAAAAGATTTTGTATCATGAAGGTACTCCCAGTAATTATCAAAGTTTTCTTCTTCTGCCAGAGAAATGAGAATATGTTTCTCCAGGTTAGCCCGGTTTCCATTGAATGCCGGGCAGGTGGCTCTCATGGCTCCAGCAATTTTAATGACCATTTTCCCCCTTATGGTTGCAGAGATAGCAGGGGTGAGCTTGTGCCAAAGAAAATCAACAAATGTTTTGATGGAGGTGGCACCTTGGCAGGAAATCTTAAAACTCATGAAGAAATCATCTTTCTTCCTCTCCAGATAGTTCACAGGATCATTTGCTCTCTTGAATGCTTTATGCATTTCCTTAAAACTCTTAGATGCTCTTTGGAATAAGCATAATGACAACTCAATGATATATTTGCTTGTAAATGTGTATCTTTCCTCAGTAGGTGCAGATTTTACTTCTTCTTCTATTATTCTCAGAATTTCATGGAAATAACTTGTATTATAATCACACTGTTGCTTATGAATATTGTTGATAGTTTCATTAAATCTTGAAATAATATGGTCAGTAGTCATATTAATGGATTCCCTATCATACACCTTTAATGTCCTAGTCATGAAGTTATACTTTTTATTCATTTTTACATGTTCATCATAATTTATTTGAAATTTATCTTCAGAATTTCTCATTAGTATGTCTACCATGTTTATCTCCTTTTGGAAATACTCCCAAAGAATGTTTTCAGAATCTGTGTCAATGTCAGGTTCTATGACTGGAGGAAGATCTGAGGACACATCACAGACCCATTTTTTCCAAAGTTGATTGAATTTTTCATGTAATTCTTCTTCATTTAATTCTTTACCCTTTACAGTTAAAGCCAACTTTCTGCTCCTTTCCAATAATTCATTTGCATAACTTGATTTTTTCTTATCCAGCCTTTCTTGATTTTTTTTTAAATGAATAAGTTCATTGGCTTTCCTTCTGGTGTCTGATATAAGTGTCTCTTTAAGGATTATTAGCTTATTTTCAAAATTCGATTTCCATTGAACCAATATTTCATTGTCTGGATCTTCATTAAAATATTTTTCAAGTTCTTGCTTAATTGCTGTATATTTTTCTGTGATTGGAGCCTCAAATATGCTTGTTTTGAGTGTCTGAACTTTCCCATTCTGAATCTGATTGATCAGCTGGTTCTGAAAGTCCAGCATGTGACTCCTTAGCTCCCAGGTCCAATGGTTATACATAGTTTCCAGCTTGCTCATGGCCATGATCTCTTTGGTGTTTCTGAAGCTGAAAATAAAGTTCTCATTTACTAGGGCTTTCCACAAATCTTGAACTCTAAATTTGAAATCTGAGATCTTCATGATGCTACCTCTGGATTCCTGTTTGGCAGTCAAAATAATTGTACTCTTTAGTTCCTGGACATTGTGACTATAACGAGGATTAGGAGGGGCCATAGGGGGATTTCCATCCCAGAGGTGGGCAAAGTAGTAGACATGATTATTGACATCAAACTTAATGACATCACTGAAGTGGGATACATTTGAGCACTCTTCCTGTTCTGCAGCTGTTATTGCCATCTCATCCAGTTTCTGCTCTAAGCACCTTCGTCCTTCCACAGTTTGGTCTTTAGCTGTAACTTCTCCCACATTTTGATGGACAAAGAGGCAACTGGGAGAGATTTTCACTTGTTTCATCCTTAGAAAGGCTTGGACAGCTATTTGTAGGATGTCTTGCATCTCAGAGGGATTCTCCCCAAAAATATTGATCAGAGTCAAGTTTCCAAGGCCAATGACAAAGGTTGCCAACTCATTGTCCCAATTCTGGGATTTGTTGTTGAGTTCTGGAGCCCGAAGTCCTTCTGTGTCTACAACAAGCACAAAATCAAAGCCAAGTTCCTCTGTGAATGTCTCTTCTACCTTCAGGAGCTGCATGTAGGCCCCCTTGGTGCACCTGCCTGCACTGGCTGTGAACTGCAGCCCAAACAGTGCATTCAGTAGGGTGGATTTTCCTGAGCTCTGTAGGCCAAGGATAGAGAGAACAAACAGTCTTTTGTCTCCAACCTTCTCTGAGATCTTGTCAAAAACCGCTGCCACCCACTTTAGAGGCACATATGAAGCATCCCCATCCATCAGCTCAATGGGAACACCAGCTATCATCAGGTCTGCAGCAATCTGGGGGAGGCAGAGAAAAAGGCTGTCTCTAGAGGAGGAAATTTCTTCCAGAGCTTCATAGATCTGGCCAACTTCTCGGAGAAGGTGCTCAACTCCTAAAGTGCAGTTAAGAATCTCGGTAGAGATGGCTTCTATCTGCTTCTGCCAGAATGCCAGGGAGCTGCTCTTCTGTGCTTTCTGCTTTTCTCTTTGTACCACTAACCACAAAGATCTTTGCTTTTCATGCAACTTTTCCAGGTGTTCTGTAGTCAGATTGTCAAAAAACAGGCTTAGCCACTGCAGAAAGTAGAGTTTATTATGAGTTTCTGAACATTCTTGGAGAACTTCAAGAACAGAGCGCATTAAATCATTGAGAGGAAAGGCTCTTTCCAATTGCCGACATCGAATTATTCTTTTATCTGTCTCAATCTCACTCTTGTGTTGTTCAATGCTCCGATTCCCTTTTTCTCTCAGATGATAGTATTCTTTATCCTTCTTACACCAAAGGTGCCAAAGTTGTCCCTGAAGGGGTAGTAAATTTTCTTTTGTCTGTGATAACTTGGATTCCTCCAGGAGGGCCATTATAATCTGTGCCTTTTCTTTGGCTTCCTTGCAGTCTCTCTGGTCCTCATCAATAAGGAATCCTTGTTTTTGAGCCATCTGTGAACAGCCCTCTAAACTGAAAGCAGTATTAGAGAGCTCTAGAAAATGTTTGATGGCATTTGTGAGCTCCTCTGTTAATTCTGCCTCATTTCTATTCCTGATGCCAATTCTCATTCTTTTACCAGAATTATTGGCTATAGTCTTTTCTTTGTCATCAATCAAGCAGATTAGAGGTCTTGATGACTGACAGAGGTGTCTGACAAGTTTTTGATTTTCTTTATTGTCATCAGAAGCTGACATGAGGATAACAATGAGAGAAGAGACATCCTGTAGGAAGCTGAGTTGTTGCCTATGGTCCTTGGCATCTCCACGAAGATTGGTAAAGGTCACACACTTGTCAAATCTGTCCTCACCTTGACCCCCAGGACAGAACCAGCAGACCTCCACCACTCCCTCCATCAGGTGACAGTCTTTGCTGCTTCCTCTGCAGTGCCTGTGAAAAAACACATCATGTTTACGTTTACTGAGGAGAGAGTTCATGATCTGAGATTTGGAAGCAGAGAAGCCTTTTCCAACTCTAATGAAGGACACAATGGGGGTAGAAACACAGCACATCTGCTGATTCCTGTGACTGTAGCTCTTGTCCTGTGGTGATTTACTTGACTCTTGCCAGCTTCTCCTGATTTGTCTGAGAGACCAGAGAAAGAATTCAATCTGAGAACTGTTGGGATTTGGTACCACAAGGGGAAGTGCAAATTGACAAATGGAAAGTTTGGACAAAATATATTGCCTGGCAAGATCATCTGCACAGTGAAAAATGGCCATCTGGATGTCCATTGGGTGAATGTGGGGCTGGGACTCAGTGGCTGAGAGGTAGGTAAGACTGTCATTTTCTTTAATGGCATCTTCATATGGATCAAAATCTTCATTTTCATGACTGCAAGAAACTACAGAGTCCTGGTTTTCTATGTTCTTGTCATCTTTGAAGACCAGATGTCTGAACCCACAATCTAGCATCAATAGCTTTTGTAGGAAATAGAAGGGAAGTTCCTGTTCAGATCTTGGCTGTGTATTGTACACAGAAGTCTTATAGATCAGATGGAAGTCAGCTCTGCTCATCCTTTTTGGGTAGTGATGGTCTAGGCCTAGACGCTGGAGTAAGTCTAGAAAAGGTCCTTTTTCTATCATATCCTTTTTGTTGTTTTCATTACTTTGTTGTTTATAAATCTCTTTCTTTTCATAGCAGAGACTTTGCAACTGTTTTTTTACTTCATCCATTTGCAAAGAAGGGATTGTGGCTTTATAGTCCCCATCAATCAGTAATCTCAAATCGTTCTCCAAATTTTCCCAGTCATGATGTGCTCGATGTTTTGTGAGAACATGTACAACTTCTTCAGACAGCAAGTGTCCCATATGTTGTCTTATTAATGTCAAGCGTTGTTTTTTCTCTTCTGTAGAAATATCTGTAATTTCGACTGTGGCTCTGAGAGCTGTGAGCACCAGGAATGCCTGGGCTCTGTAGCTGCAGATGTTTTTAAGATCTTGGTATTTGTGATGGATAGCTTGCGCTTGATCCACAAGGAAGCTTAACTCGTTACACCCCAGAAGATGCTGAAAAATATTATTTACCAACTGATATCCTGCACCAGCTGCAATGGAGAGTAGCATCAGCTGCATGTCTGGCTGTTCTGTTTCTCTGAGATAGTTCAAGAAGGAGCCAAGAGCTGTGGTCACCTTATATGTAGCTGTTCTTTTAGCTTCTTCCACTGTTTCTGGGGACTCATTTTTTATATTCACTTCCATCAGGTTTTTGTGGGTTTTCTTTAAGGTCTCAATGAATTCAGAAAATGAGGGGATTTTGATTTGTTCTTCCTCTGACTCTGACTGATTGATCCACTGTATGATGGACTGTGCCTGAGGAAAGTTTGTCACTTTGTAGACATGAGGTTCTAGAAGGCTGCACAACTGAGATTTAATAAACTGAGTTTTATAAGTGGGTGAATTTTTGCAAAAGCTTACAGTGTTTACTAGAAAATTCTGTAGATCCCAATCTGTGAGGCATGTATTGATCCAAATGTTATAACTTTTTACTTTTTGACTCAATGTTTGCATGAAGTCTATCAGCTTACTAAGCTGTTTTTCAGGATCAGAAACCTCCCAACATTTCACATCCTCTAGGAAAAGCCTGGCTTCTTTTCCAGCAGTAAGAAATTCCTCTCCTTCCTGAATCTGGGCAGTGAGTCCAGTCAGAGCAGTGTAACTGTCTTTCAGGCAGTTTGCCACCTGAAGAGCATCCTTAAAATCACTTCTGTGGCTAGAGAGGATGATGTCCCAAATAGGTACCAAGTGAAGTCCCCGGTCAATGACAGACCATGTTTGATTGCTAGCAACAAGGCCAGCTGTCCACTGGGCAATACTATCTGCTTCTGCTGGTCCACCTATCTGGGCGACAGAGAGTTTCACGTTTGTTTGAAAGTTTTGATGAGTTGTACTGTAAGATGCTGTTTTTGAATGTGGGTCTAACATGTTTAGACTTGTACCAGCTTTAACTCCAAAGCCACTATAGCTGCCCCTTATGTAAATATTCAAGGATTCTGCCGCCTGCTGCTTTACATCAGCCAATTGCTCACTTTTGAAACCCTCTGAAATGGCCTTCCAACAGTAGATTCCCCCCAGGTGCAGTGGGCCTTGGTTAGCGTGAGAGCCAAACTTGTGAAAAAAGTTTTCAGCCCTGTGCCTCAGTAAGGGGAATCCGTCTGGGTGTGTAGTTTGACCCAGGAGTTCTTCAATACTTTTTAGCTCCTGGAGAGCAGCCTTGGAGAGTTGAAGCTGATGGATGTGAAAGTGGCAGGTGGCCAGTGGAATATAGCTGAATTTGGCTGAGCAGAAATAAGATTGTTCTGAATGTGATTGGTGGGCATCCCCAGATTCTGTATGTTTACTTTTTCCCACACCACCTCCTAGACTAAGTCCCCAGCCTTCACCTTTAGCTGAGAAGGCTGAACTGAAGCCCAGCTTCTCCATAGTCTGTGTGAACATGGCTTGTTCTTGAAAAGAGGAAAATTCCTTTGTTTCCATCCATGTGCCATGCTCTGGGCCAACAAGTGAGAACTCCGTAGGGACACTGAGTAGCTCTTCTTTCTTCTGAATCAGGCTTCTTTGGTGGCCGGTCTTATAAATTCCTTGCAGGGCCAGACCTCCAGATGCCCATTTTACCAGGTCTCTATCTGAGAGGTTTCCACTGTAGGAAATTTTCTGCTCCATGTCCTTGAGATGTCTCTCCATTGTTTCAGTGATATCTTTGAGGGGTATTTCAGGCCCTGGCCAGCACTCTTCAGGGATCTCCATTGCTTGTCTCAGCTCTGCTTCTTTCTTCCTCACTTCCTTTTCCTGTCTGTGTTTCCCTTCTGACTGCAAGGCCCTCAGTTCCTGCAGTGCTTGTTCTGCCTGCTGCTGCCTGTTCCTTATCATCTCCCCTGGAGTCTCCTGGAATTCTGCAACATTGTTTGGCTGTGAGATATCAAGCAGCTTCTCCAGAGCCTTTTTCTCCCATGTGTGCTGTGTCTGGGACTTCAGCTTCTGGAGGTCTTTTTCTTCTAAGTGTTGTAAGGCCTGGGCACTGGTCACACCCACGTCTTCCTGAAGCTTAGGCAGCCAGTAGTCAACAGACAACCCCACTTCTGTCAGCTTCTCCTGGAGATCTTGCCTTCTAGTCTGAGGCTCGTGAGGGATGCCCTTCATTGTTTCCACGGTTCTGTGAAAAGCAGATGTGCAGTTAGTCTTGGTTGTGCCCTGACCTTAGGAAGTATCAGCTGTGTGGTTAAAAAGGTGAAATATTAATATTAGTATTTTTCATCTCCTGTAATTGTTCCAATGCCTTTAAAAACAACTATGTGTGTGTGTGTGTGTGTGTGTGTGTGTGTGTGTATGTGTCTGTGTGTGAATGTGTGTGTGTACAGTCTATCACTGTGGGTGCTCTCAGCATGGCCTGCCTATCTTGTCTTGTTAGAGACTACTATGGTGAGTTGCCACTTTGCCTTATTTTTTTTCCTTTTTTTGTTTTTCAAGACAGGGTTTCTCTGTACAGCCCTGGCTGTTCTGGAACTCACTCAGTAGACCAGGATGGTCTCAAACTTGGAGATTCACTTGCCTCTGCAACCCAAGAACTGAGATTCAAGGCATGTGCCATCACCACCTGGCACTATGCCCTATTTTTAAGCTTTCTCTTGCACATAATCAATTGCTTTGAAGAAATTAACCTGAAGGATGGTTTTTAATAACATACATGTGTTGGTTTGAATTTTTAAAAACAAGTGATATCAGTTGATTTTGTTTTCTTTATTAATTTTTATGAAACCATTGCTGACTGTTCCATTCCTATTTCTGTCACTTTTCCCTTTCCCTTCAGACAAGGTCTTACTGTGCAGCTCATGCTGGCGTGGAACTTGCTATTTAGCCTAGGCTGGACTCTACCTTATGGTTTTCCTTTCTTGGCTTTCTGACTGCTGGGATTACCAGTGTGAATCACCATACCTGGCTCTGCCACTTTCTTGTAGGTTGTTTTTTATAATAGTTAAGTATCTTTCCTGGTGTCTAGAAACATTTGTTTTGTACTTGTTACTCTTATTCTTTATCCTTTTTTCTTCATATCATCTTTGACTCACATGAAGAACTATTTATTAATAATATCAACATCTATGTATGTAGACCCAAATACCCCCTTGTATCTAGGATTTTATCAATTTTATGGAAACCTTTCCCTCATTGCTTTCAAAGCAGTCAGTGAGATAAGGTTGCACACTTTAATTTCATATTTGTTGAAATTTCCTTTTCTCCTATCATTTTTGCCCTACTGAATTATACTACCATATGTCCAGGACAGCAAGTGCCCTATTCATTTTTCTCTGAATATGAATTTAGTATACTAATAATATTTAATTTACTCTCTTAAATATGCCCTCAATCTCCTTTCATTTTGTACCCCCTGTTATGCCTACTTTAGATTTTGCTTTCTTTGTGTTTTGTTGTGTTGCAGTCGTAGTTAACCCATTTGCTATGGTTTGAGTGTTTGTCTTTCCCCAAGCTCACATTGTACAATATTACGATGGTTGATCTGTATCTGGTTATGTAGATAAACCTGGGTTTGAATTCGGAGACATGCCTTTTCTACCTCCTGAGCAGTGGGATTAAAGGTGTGTGGCATCATGCCTGGCCTGAGATTAATGCTGCTATAAAAGAGTTAGGTTAACTTCATTTGCTTCTTTGTACCCTGATGCTGGCACCCTGACCGTGTGCTTCTTAACCTCTAGGCTGGATTAAGGCATTCTCTTATGGAAACCTTCAGGGGATGAAGACAAAATTGATATCAGAGAAGTGGGGAGTTGGTTGTTGTTATAACAAAAATGTCAGATTTTAGAGATGGCTTTGGATTTGGGTAATAGAAGCTGGAAGAAATTGGATGCATAGAGTATGAAAGCCTACATTTACCATGAATAAAAGTATAGAGGAAAATTCTCATGATAGCTCAGAAGAAAAGATTTACAAGGCAAGTCTAAATTCGTAGAGATTACTTGAATGTTATGATCAGAATGTGGGTAATTAAAGCAATTCTCATGAGGTCTCAGACAAAAATGAGAAAATAAATAAATAAATTTAGGTCCTACTTGTCCTAAAGTGGCTAAGAACTTGATTGAATTGTGTCCATGCCTTGGCCTTAGGACACTGTTAAATCACAGTTTAAGAGTGATGAGTTAGAGTATCTGACTGACGAAACACCTAACCAACAATACATCCAACATGATACATGGCTTGTTTTTAACTGCATATTTTAAAATGTAAAAAGAGAAGTGATTTAAGGATACATTTTAAGGAGAAGTAGAGTCTAAAGATTTAGAAAACTCTTAGCCTACCTGTATAAAGACTGAGTAAATATATTTAGGAAAGAAATTGAAACAGAAGAAATCCAAACAAAAAGAAGTACAACAGCCATTTGATAAAGAAATTAGTATTATAGAAGATGCTAAATTTTGTTTTTCAGATGAGCTCAATCATGTTCAAGGTGGTATTGATGTAGACCCACATTCTATTTTTCAAAATCATAGGAAAAAGAGATTTACTTGCCATTGTAATAATAGAAAGAAGTGGAAATTAGGCATGAGAGTGATACATTATGGATGGGGTTAATGGCTGTGTGAAAGCACAAGTTCAGACTCTTCCACTCTTTTACTTCTCTTCTTAATGTAATGAGGTAGCAAGAAGGTCTTCACCATACACCAGTGCTTTTATATTGGACTTCCCTGTCTCCAGAATTGGAAGCCAATTTATTTATATTCACCACTATGTTACTGCATTACTTTTCTGTCCTGGCTTTCAAATGCATTACTAACTTGGTATGTGCCAATCCCTCTTACTCCTTATCCTCCCTTTGAATAACATGAAAAAATATTTACTAATATTCTCCACACTTTATAAATTATGATTTATTACAAGTGATGTATGTAGTCTCAGGTATTTGTCAATAAACACAAAAAGTTTTAAAACACATTCTTATTTTCATCTTGTGATCCCTGTATTTTCTATGTCTCTAAACTTCGCATATCAACTATAATGGTATACTCAGTCATTGAGAACAACCTTTTAATGAAGATACATAAATTAACTTGAAAAAATTTTAAGATAAAGGGCTCATGAGATTGCTTAGTGGTTAAGGGCAGTTGCTAACAAGCTTGATAACCCAAGTTTTATTCCTTCATGTATGTACTCTAGCACTGGCAGACTTACCCATAGCTACATGAATACATATACATTAATATATAAATAAATAAATGAAAAAATAAGATAAGATCTTTAAAAAATCTCAAAGAGTTTGTGAGATAGTGAAGAATGCCTGGTAGAAGAGATGTGCAGCATGAATAATGACTAAACCATTTGTATAATCACACTGAAAGGAGAGGAGCTAATCTAAAGGGACACTTGTGTCTTTTTCTTCAGCTACCAGCCTATTCAGCAAACCCCAAAGAATTGAAAATTTCCTGGGGATCCTATGCAGGGGAAAGGAACAATAAAAGGTACACATGTTGCAAATGAATAAACAAAAATGTCTTTGTTAATAGATTAATCCTTTGTTAATAGGGTTGTCTATGTCAACAACCCCAAAGAACAAACTAACAAATAATCAAACAAAATATTTCTCAAAATAACAAATAAGAAGCCAGTATGGGCTACTTAGTGAGTTTCCAGACCAGGCCTTCTAGAGGACAGTGTAAGACCTTGTCTAAAAAAAAAAACAAAACAACCCCCCCAATAAAAAACCAAACTAAATCAAACCAACCAATCAACAAACAGAAATGAAAAAATGATGATTCCAGAAAAAGGCAGCTTAAAAATGGTTAGCGCATATTGTAGAATTGGTTTACCTTCCTTTGCTCAGCAGAGGTCTTGAAGATAGCCCACATTTCTAATGTGAGTCCTTGATATGTGATTCTAGAGGAAGAACAACCAAATGTTGTTTCTGCCTAACTTAGATCTATCTCAGGACCAATAAATACATAAAATAAAATTGCTATGTGAAGGGTTGTTCCTAATATTTTTGAATGGCAAAAGAACAGCTCACTTCTACATAGAAAGGGATTATGAAGCAAACTATAGACATGCTAGAAACCTATAATTAAAGACTGGGGAAAGAGTTTTTGTGTATAAATAGAATGTCAGCCCTGTCTATGGGAATTTATAAAACCACATACATTCTGGGAGTAGGATATATACCCAGAAATTACTTGAGAAGTGAACTGACAATTAACAGATTATAAGATACTTGAAAATGATATACTGGAGAACACCAGTAGTATCCAGAATATATAAAGAACTAGAAATTCTCAATGGTAAGAGGAAATAATTTAATTCAAAAGATAATAGGGGGACTGTAAGATGGCTCAGTGCATATAAATCCTTGTCACTATGCCCAAGGATCTGAACTTAATCTCTAGGATCTAGACTTCGAGAACTGGCTCCCATGAGTTGTCTTCTGACCTTTACAAATGTGTTTGTCATGTGCATTCCTGGACACACATTCTCTCTCTCTCTCTCTTCTCTCTCTCTCTCTCTCTCTCCAAACAAATGTAAAAATTAAAAAAGTGGACAATAGACCTAAATAGACATTTCTCAATACAATGCATACAAGGGTCAGCAGAGTGGCTTGACATGTAAAGGTATTTGTTGACATGTAAAGGTATTTGTTGACATGTAAAGGTATTTGTTGACATGTAAAGGTATTTGTTGACATGTAAAGGTATTTGTTGACATGTAAAGGTATTTGTTGACATGTAAAGGTATTTGTTGACATGTAAAGGTTGTTGCTAAGCCTGATGACTTGAGTTCAATCCTGGTAATTCCTGCAAATTGCCCTCTGACTTCCACTCATGTGCCTTGGCACACACAGAAAACCAATCAATAAATGAAAGTCACTTTTAAAGAGTACATACAGATGACCTGCAGGTATAGGAAAGTCCTGGTCAAAATGTGGTACTGCCTATCATTTACCTGTTGCCTTGGTTTCATTTTGCCCTGCAAAGTGATCTAACAAGTTGTCAAAACTGTGAATCTCTTCCTGGGAGGCTGTATTCTTCTCTTACTGTCACTAGAACTCCAGTCTTTTCTTTCCCTCACAACAATAAGACTCCTGAGTAAATTTTAATTCTTAGGGAAGGACATGTTCATTTTTTTAATAGTCAAAGACACAGGTCCAAGTTTCTTTAGAATATCTTTTCTCTTGCTAGGGTAGGTGCAAAGAAAGAAATGGAGATTTCTATAACAATAGATGCAGATTTCAATAAAGACTATGATGTGATAGAAGATTAATAAGAAAATAAGAGGACTGGACAACACCATAATCCAGTAAAACTGAATGTATACACAACACTCAACCCTAGAACAAGATACACATTCTTCTATAGGGCACATAAACATTTTTTATATGCTAAGCATCAGATAATATCAATAAATCTTCTGTGACTGAAGTAATTTCCTTTGCTTATAATGTATTAAAATTAAAATAACAAAAGTAAAATTAGAATAATCACAAATGTGTAAATTCAAGAACTTTTGTTTTAAGGGCAGGATGTCAGTATATCACCTGTGATGATTATTCTTGGCTGTCAACTTGGCTACACTTGGAATCAACTTAAACCCAAACAACTGGGTACACCTGTCAAGGATTTTTTTAAATTAATCATTTGAAGTGGGAAGACCCAATTTTTTTGTTTGTTTTTGATTTATTTTTGAGACAAGATTTTTCTGTGTAACAGGTCTAACTGTACTGGAACTTACTTTGTTTACCAGGCTGGCCTCAAACTCATAGAGTTCCACCTGCCTCTGCCTTCTGAGGGCTGAGACTGAAGGCATGTACCACCATGATGGGCAGGAAGACCCATTTTTAATTCGAATCTTTTGAGGTGGGAAGATGCACTGTTAATACATCTCTTTTGAGGTGGGAAGATGCACTGTTAATACATCTCTTTTGAGGTGGGAAGATGCACTATTAATCTGGGCCTTGCCTTCTGCTGGCAACCTATGTAAAGGACATGGCCAAAGGAAGCTTGCTCTTTGCCTGCTTGCTCATTCTCTAGTTAGAAAATCCATTCCTTCATTGGTATTAGAGTCTATTTTTTTGAATTCTGGCATATACTGAAGACCAACTGAGACATCCAACCTCATGGACTGAATAACTGCTTGTTTCTTGGACCTTCTGGTAGACAACTATTGTTGAACTAGCTGTACTACAACTTATAAGCCATTTTAATAAATACCATCTGTATTTGTTCTATAAATTCTGTTACTTTAAAGAACCCTTCCCTGATTAAAACATAATCCAAGTCATCTTCTAAATCATGATTCTTGTAAGGTCTCAGATTCAGGGTTCAAGAGGAACAGTAGACAGACTGTCCTTTTGACTAAAATATTTATTAGAAAGTTATGGTATGGGAAAACTTTGGATATTTTTGAGTTTGACAGAGCTCAAAAACACAGCTTTTCTCAAATCAGGTGGGATTAGCTAGGGAGGGGGATGTTAGGGTCCTGGAAAACTGGATAGCCATCAAAGCCAACCTGAAACAATTACTTTTGGGTTCTTGTCTTATGAATTCAAATACTGATATTTATGAACCACAAAGGGTGAGTTTTAGAGAGAAGTTACAGACTCTTATGTCAAAGTTTGAGAACTAGAGGAGGGGGTGGAACAAACAAGAGTCTTTGGTTAGTAGGTTGGTGCATTGGTAAGAGTATGAAGACCTGAATCCAAATATTCAACACCTGTGTAAAAGCTGGGTATGGGATACAACCTCTCTGTCCAGTCAGATCCTGTACATTCTTCTCTAGGGTCTAGTAGGCTGAGTTCTTCTGTTCTCCTCTCTGCACTCCCCATCCTTGATAGAGCCTGAGTCTCACATCCTGTGCTCTGGTCTAGCCTGACCACTCTTTCCAGTGCCACAACTGACCTCTTGGCTTTTACCAGGCCCCACTCTGCCTGCCTGTGACCCACAGACCTTTCTTACTCCACATTCCAAACTCTCCATCCAGCCAAATTTTGCCCATCCTTCTTCAGAGTCTTGCCATGTAAATCTAATGATCTTTCCTTCCACACACCCTTCTCAACTCCCAGATCTATCCTTAAAATCCAGGTTAGTACCAGGATACACATACTGTATTCCAACTCAGTTTCCTGAGTCCACTGGACTTCATTCCGCCAAAGTGTATTTATCCTTTAGACTCAACCTGACTTGCACATCCTCTGTTCTTCCCCAATTTGCTTTTTTATAGGACAAAGAACTAGTAAAAGAAATCCACATGCTCAAATCTCCTCACAAAAATACAAACGGTATGAGTGATGAAGTCACTATTCCTGCCCACTCAGGCCCCCCAAACCCTACCACTCACTCCTGTAAAAAATTTTGTCAATGAAAATTAACTAGATGAACCCCACGACACAGATTTTGAAAGAACAATTATAAACACCATAAAATAATTCATGTAATTTAAAGAATACATAAAGAAGTAGCTCAGTGAACTCAAAGAGAAAAAATTAAAAGAGAACAAACCATTGGTTATACCCAAGAAAATACAGACATAGATTGAGGCAATCCAGTATTTGAAAATGGAATTAAATGAAGAGATAGAAACATTGAAGAAGAGTGAAGATGGAATTGAAAAACCTGATAATCCAATGAGAAAACTAAAGTGAAAGCCTTATAAATAGAATCAGTCAACTAGAAGACAGACTATCAAAACTTGAAGATTAAGTAGATAATCTGTATATAATAAGCAAATAACATGAAAATAATTGACATCAAAATAACAAATAATCCAATAAAAATGGGGTACAGACCTAAACAGAGAAGTCTCAACAGATGAATCTCAAATGGCTGAAAGACAGTTAAGGAAATGTTCAACATCCTTAGCTATCAGAGAAATGCAAATCAAAACAACTCTGAGATTCCATCTTACACCTGTCAAAAACACTGATGAAAACTTATGCTGGAGATGATGTTGGGTAAGGGGAACGCTCCTCCATTGATGGAGGGAGTGCAAACTTGTACAGCCCCTTTGGAAATCAGTATGGAGATTTCTCAGAAAATTAGGAAAAAAATCTGCCTCAAGACCCAGGAATACTGTTCTTGGGTATATACCCAAAAGATGCTCAATCGTACCACAAGGACATGTGCTCAACTATGTTCATAGCAGCATTATTTGTAATAGCCAAAATCTGGAAATAACCTAGATGCCCCTCAACTGAAGAATGGATAAAGAAAATGTGGTACATTTACACAATGGAGTACTACACAGAGGTAAAAAATAATGACATCTTGAAATTTACAGGCAAATGGATGGATCTAGAAAAAAAAACATATTGAGTAAGGTAACCTATACCCAGAAAGACAAATACAATATGTACTCACTCATAAGTGGTTTTTTTTTTTGACATAAAGAGAAGAAAAACCAGCCTACAGTCCACAACCCCAGACAACCTAGACAGCAAAGAGGACCCTAAGAGAGACATACATGGATCTACATAGGAATGTAGGAAAGACAAGATCTCCTGAGTAAATTGGGAGTGTGAGGGTCACAGAAGAGAGTAGAAGGGGAGAGGGGAGGAAAGGAGGGGAGTGGAGAAAGATATATAGCTCACTAAAACCAATAAAAGATATGAAAAAATAAAAAAGCACAGGAAAGGAGCATACAGAAAATGTGGGACACCATAAAAAGACCAAATCTTCAAATTATAGTCACAGATAAAGGAGGATCCCAGGTCAATGGCATAGGTCAAGTCTTCAACAAGGTCATAAAAGAAAACTTCCAAAGGCTAAGGAAATACGGAGTCATACCAATTCAAGAAGCACAAAGATTAGCAAATAGACAAGACCAGAAAAGAAAATTCCCATGGCATATCATAGTTAAAACATTACATATACAGAACAAAGAAAGTGTGTTGAGAGCTGCAAGAGAAAAAGCACAATTCACATATAAAGGAAAACCCATAAGAATAACAGTTTATTTCTTAGTGGAAATTTCAAAATCCAGAAAAGTCTGGAGCATGTATTCCAAGTCCTAAAAGACCATGATGGCTGACCTAGACCAATATATCAAGCAAAACTACCTGCCATAGTTGAAGGAAAAATAAAACTTTCCATGATCTAAGCACCCTAAAAATTTACATCGAACAAACCAAACCTAAGGAAAATATAGGAAGCAATATTTCAGGCTGAAGGGAGGAATGGACATAGTCAAGAGGCTGTAAAAAGGAATATAAAAAGAAATATAATTACTAAAACGTAAAGTACCATTGTGAACATAACACTAATAGAAACGACAACACAATGACTGCAGACATTTCAATGTAACTTTAAATATTAATGACCTGATTCTCCAATCAAAAGACACTGCCTGGCTGAATGGATCAAGAAACAGAACCCATCTATCTGTTGTCTATAAAAACAAATCATTGCCAGGTGGTGGTGGCGCACGCCTTTAATCCTAGCACTTGGGAGGCAGAGGCAGGTGGATCTCTGTGAGTTTGAGACCAGCCTGGTCTACAAGAGCTAGTTCCAGGACAGGCTCCAAAGCCACAGAGAAACCCTGTCTCAAAAAAACCAAACCCCCCAAACAAATCATTGTTTTAATAATAGGCACCCCATTAGAGCAAAAGGATGGACAATAGTGTTCCAATCAAATGGAACCAGAAAGTAGGCATCACTATCCTAATATCTGACAAAATAGACTTCGAATTAAAAATAATAGGATTAGATAAAGAAAAACACTTTATTCTAATCAAGGTACCTTTACTCACGATGACATTACTATCCTAAGTATATGTTCACTAAACTCTGGTACACCCAGTTTCATAAAAAAATGTACTACTGGATTTAAAGGCACAGACTAATATCATCCTATTAGTAGCTGGTGATTTCAATACCCCACTTTCTCCAACAGGTAGCTCATCTGGCCAGAAGAAATAAGCAGAAACATCAAAAACATCATAACTGAATGACATAGTACATTAAATGGACTTCATAGATATCTACAGAACATTATACCCCAAAATCAAAGAATACACATTCAGCAGCACCTGGAATCGTCTCTAAAATAGACACCATTCTGGAACACAAAACAAATCTTCACAAATTCAGAGAGATTGAAATAATTTCTTGTATCCTATCTTACCACAAAGCCATACAACTTGAAATTGACATAAAACAAATCTCTAATAAATATACAAACTTATGGAGCTTAAACAACTCATTGCTGATGTGTCAAAGAACAAATCAAGAAAGAAATAAGAAATTTCCTGGACTAAAAGGCAATTCAAGAACACACCAAAACTTCTGCATCACCCTGAAAGCAGTTTTATGAGGGAAATTTATAGCTCTAAATACCTTTTCTAAAACAAACAAACAAAACAGAAAGAGTACAAATAAATAATGATACAACTAAAAAGATTTGAAAAACAAGAACAAACCAAATCTGAACCCATTTGATAGCAAGCAACAATAAAAATTAGAGCTTAAATTAGTGAAATAGAAACAAAGAAACAATGCAAAGAATTCATAAATACAACAACTGAGAACACAAGCAAGATTAACAGGTCTCTGACCCAACTAACCAAAAGAAAGGAAGAGAGTACCCAAATTAATAGAATCAGAAATGAACAGGGAAATATTACAATGAACACCAAAGAAATTCGGAATATTTTAAGTGAATACTTTTAGATTTCCCATTAAGCTGGAAAACCTAAAAGAAATGGATGATTTTTTATACTCAGTCAACCCACCAAATTACATTAAGAAGTCGTCAATAACCTAAGCAGACTCATAACAAATGAGTAGGATAAAATAGCAATAAAAAGCCTTCTAATTAAAAAGAAGTCCAGGGCTAGATGGATTCACAGGATAATTTTAACTGATGTTCAAAGAAGATCTACAGCCAATCCTTCTAAACTATTTAAAAGAGATAAACAAACAAACACACAACAAAAAACCAGAAGGCACACTCACAAACTCCTTCTGTGAAACCAGTTTCACAACAATGACAACAATAAAGAGAAAACTACAGGCCAGTATACCTGATGAACATAGATTAAAAAATGCTCAATAAAGTAATTGTAAACTGAATACAGACATGTAAAAAAGATTATACACCATGACCAAGATGCAGAAATGATTCAACATTCACAAGTAAATAAGTGTAACAAACCATATAAAAGGAATTAAAGACAAAAAAAATCACACGATCATCTCAATAGATGTAGAAATAGCCTTTGACAAAATCCAACATGCCTTCACAATAAAAGTCTGAGAGAGATTAGAACTAGGGGAAATACCCTCCAGTATGATAAAAGATATAGATGTGAAACCCACAACCAACATCATCCTAAATGGAGAAAAACTTGAAGAAATCCCTCTGAAGTCAGGAATGAGACAGATTTGTGAATTGTCCTCACTCCTTTTCAATATTGTGCTTGAAGCATTAGCTAGAACAATAAGATAGAAGAAAATTGAAAGGACATAAATAGGAAAAGAAGAAGTCAAATTATCCCTATTTGCTGTTGACATGATATTATTCATAAGAGATCTCAAAAATTCTACCAGAAAACTCCTAGAGACAATAAAAATAATTTATCCATGTGGCAGGATACAGAATCAACTTGCACAGTTCAGCAGCTTCTCTATATACTAACAACAAACATGCAGACAAAGAGATCATAGACACATTCCCATTCACAATACCTTCAAAGAAAATAAAATATTTAGAAACAAACCTAAAGAAGGAGGTGAAGAACCTTGACAATGAAAACTTGAAATATCTGAAGAAAGAGATAAAGACACTAGAAAAATGGAAAGATATCCTATGCTCATGGATTGGTAAAATTAATTAATTGTGAAAATGATCATTTTGTTAAAAGTCATTAACAGATTTAGTGCAATCCTAATCAAAATCCCCATCTTATTCTCCACAGAAATAGGAATACTATCCTAAAATTCATGTGGAACCACAAAAGACCCTGAATAGCCAAAAGAAAAAAAAAGATATCTGGAGCAAAACATACAAAGTTGGAAGGGTCACCAGATCTTGAGATATATTACAGAGCCATAGTAATAAAAACAATACAGTACTGCCACAAGTACATACATGTAGACCAAGGGGACAAAATCAAAGACCCAAAATGAGTACATACAACTATAGCCTATAAAGACTATAAAGACTTTTATAGACTTTATAGTCAATAAAGATGCCAAAAACATATACTGGAGAAAAGAAAGGATCTTCAATAAATGGTGCCAGAAAAACTGGATGTCCACAAGCAGAAGAATAAAATTAGACCCATATACCTAACTGTTGTTATAGAGCATTCATCCAGTAAATGATGGAACCAGATGCAGAGATCCACAACCAAGTACCAGGTCGGAGTCTGGGAATCCAGCTGAAGAGAGGGAGAAGGGAATATATGAGCAAGAGAGGTCAAGATCATAATGGTGGAAAAATCTACAGAGACAGCTGAACCAAACTCTTGGGAACTCATAAACTCTAGACTAACAGCTGTGGAGTCTCCAAGGGACCAGACTAGTTCCTATGCATGTGTAAGACAGTTGTGTAGCTTGGTCTTCGGTGGGGCCCCTGGCAGTAGGACCAGGGTCTATCTCTGGTGCATGAGCTAGCTAGCTTGTTGGAGCCATTCCCTATGTTTAGCCTTAATGCAGTGGGGGAGGGGCTTGGTCCTGCCTCAATTTAATGGGCCAGGCTTTGGTGACTCCCCATGTGAGCCCCTTTGGAGGAGTGGATGGGAGGTGAACTGGGGAAGAGGCAAGGAGGGGTGGGAGGGAGAAATGTGGTTGGAATGTAAAATGAAATTTAAAAAATAAGTTAAAAATCATAAAAAGAAAAAAAGATTAGGCTCATATTTAACACCTTGCATAAAACTATCTCTAAATGGATCAAAGATACAAAGGTGGAACTTGAAACATTGAAACTTATAGAAAAAACATAGTACATTATATCATATAGGTAAGAATAGGAAAAACTTTCTAAATAGGACTTTATTTGTCCAACAATTATGGCAACAATTGATAAGTGGGACTTTATAAAACTAAAATGGTTTTGTACAGCTAAAGAAACTATCTATCTGGTGAAGTGGAAGCCCACAGATGGAAAAGAATGTTTCCATCTGTATATCTGAGGCAAGAAAGCAAATGACCATTCAAAAAATGGGCCTGGGATATGAACAGAGAATTCTCAAAATAATAAAATGACTAAAATATAACTCAAAAATGTTCATCATCTGTGGCAATTGTGGAGACTCAAATCAAAATGACTTTGATTGTTGTATACATGTTTGTAACAACAATGATATAAGAGACCATGAGTTTGAAAAAGAGCAAGGAAGGATATATGGAAGGGTTTAGATGAAAACGAGGGAAACTGGAAATGATTTAATTGTGTTATAATCTCAAAGATAAAGAAAGAGAAAACAAAACAACTACCAACTCTGAGATTTCATCTTACCCCAGCCAACATGGCAAAGATCAACAAAACAACTTGCAACAAATGCTGGGTAGTGGGGATACGGGGTGGGGGCGGGGGAAGGGAATCCTCATTTGCTTTTGGTGGGACTGCAAACTGGTCCAGCCACTTTGGAAATCAGTGTGGAGAATCCTCAAAAATTTAAAAATCTATCTATATGACCCAACTGTGTCTTGCCTTGTCATATGCCTGAAGGACTTGACATCCTACTCCACAGGTCAACTATGTTCATTGCTGCTGTGTTCACAATAGCTAGGGAATGGAAACAATCTAAATATTCTTCAGCCAACAAATAGATAATAAAAATGTGATACATTTACAATATGGGATACTTTTCAGCCCTAATGAAAAATGAAATAATAAAACTTTCAGGTAGGGCTGGAGAGATGGCTCAGTGGTTAAGAGCACTGACTGCTCTTCCAGAGGACCCGGGTTCAATTCCCAGCACCTACATGGCAGCTCACAACTGTCTGAAAATCCAGTTCCAGGGGATCTGACACCTTCACACCAATGCACATAAAATAAAGTTAAATAAACCATATAAAAAAAAACTTTCAGGTAAATGGATGGAGCTAGAAAATATCGTATTGAGCGAGATATGACCTATAAAGATGGGCGGTGGTGGCACACGCCTTTAATCCCAGCACTCTGGAGTGAGAGGCAGGTGGATCTCTGGGAGTTCAAGGCCATCCTAGTCTACAGAGTGATTCTGAGGACAGGCTCCAAAGCTACATACAGAAACCCTGTTTTCATAAACCAAAACAAACCAAACCAAAAAACAAAAACAAAACAAAAGAATGAAAGGAAGAAAGAAAAAAAGAAAGAAAGACCCATAAAGACAAGCAACACTTGTTCTCTCTCATCTGAGGTTCCTAGTTCCAAATTCAAATCTTCAGACTGAGTATATAACTTGAAGTAACTGCTGAACCAGCAAAATAAAACAGATCTCTCTCTCTCTCTCTCTCTCTCTCTCTCTCTCTCTCTCTCTCTTTCTCTCTCTCTCTCTCTGTGTATGTGTGTGTGTGTGTGTGTGTGTGTGCATGTGTGTGTGTAGCAATAGAGAAGGGGATAACAAACAAGGTACAAGTGACCTAAAGGAGAAAATGAGAAAAATGGTTGGGGGTTTTAACTAAGGAGGTGGGAAGGAGATAAATACAGAAAAAAGTAAAATAACAGCATGGATGCCTGAAAAAGTCATAAGGAATCATACTATTAACTCTCTACTGAAAAATACTATAAAATACATGTCGGTGTATAAATACACATGTATAGTTTAAATGAAAATTTCCTTTCTGGGCTAGCAATGCTTCCTCCAAATTATAGACCATCTAATAAAAACCCTAACAAAAGGTACAAGAAACTGAAAAGCCCCCTTCAGATCAGGGTTGTTCAAGAGATTCCCAAAACTATTTCTATTGCTATTGTGTGCTATTTCTATTGCTCTTGGTTGCTCTCCACACCCTTAGAGGTAGACGATAACTCCCTGTTGTTAAAGATACCATGTACTTCAGACACAAGGCCAGAATATCTGAGCTGGATCTGACCTGAAAGATTCCTTCCTGAGAACTAGCTTTCATGTTAGCAGATGGAACTATGCAAGCTTCCAAAGGATAGAAACAACCAACAGTTCTACCTAGTTGTGATCCCCATGGATCCCCACAACAACCAGCGTGCCATGAAGGCTGTAGTTGTGTCACAAATACCTTGCTTGGCAATAACCAATAGCTCTCCATTTGAAGTTAAGAATTGCTCAACAAGAGAAAAATAATGCCTGGTACTGGAAACCTAGATAACTACTCAGTGCTAATGAAGTTATGGATCTAAGAGGAGAACCTACAACTGACACTTTACAAAACCAGCACAACCTCTCACTACATTGTAAATATTTATCCTTATACCCATGGATAAGTGTAGTCTCACTCCTCATCAAGAAAACTCTTTGCAACAGACTGAGACAAATACAGAAAACCACAGCAAATCAAAATGCAGTATTGTGGAGCCCAGTACCAAAAGATTCATCTGCAATGCAACTCCTGCACCTAAGGCTGAGAGACCATTGCATAAGAGGGGACAGAAAAATTGTAAAATCTAGAGGAACAAGGAGTTTGCTGTGAGATTGTGTCTATTAGGAATAAGTACTTAGAAAGTCTTACCAACACAACTGCCTAAACATGACCTAAACAAGAACAACAAAAGGCATGCTAATGAGAAAAAGAGAAGTCCTCAACTTTACACACAGAACTATAAGCAACTATAGAATGTTGATAGCAGGAGAAATAGTCTTACTCAGGGAAGAGCACACCAGTGGTTATCTGATAACAAACGGGTAGTCCTGAAGTCCTGAAAACCTACATAAGAGTAATAATATAGACTGAATATCTTAAAGGATGTATTTATGTATTTTCTGTAAATTATATATTTAGGACCACACACATATATACACACATACACATGTATATATATGTGTGTGTATATATAAAAGATGCCATAATTTTGAAAGAGAGCAGAAGCTGAGTAAATGGGAGGGTTTGGATAGAGGGAAGGGAAAGAGGAAACGATATAATTATAATCTCTAAGATTAAAAATCTAAAAAAACTGTATTGAAAACAAAAAACAAACAAACAAACAAAAGCTAGGCATGGGTGCATTTACCTATAGCCTCAGAATAGAGGAGCAGAGACAAGTGAATCTTAGGATCAAGCTGGCCAGCAAACCTAGTCAAAGCATCAAATTTCAGTTATGTGCATATAACATACACGCATATACTATACATGTTCACACAACAAAATAGAACAAAACAAACAAACAAGTATGGGGGATATTGTGAAAAATATACAAACCAATGAATTAGATAACCTTGCTTAAAGAGGTAAAGAAGAACACTAAACAAAAACTGGAGCAGGGGTACAAACCCCTCAATAAATTTAGCAGAGATAGCCTTCAAAATCAAAGACTTCCTAACAGTCCAAATGTTTTGCTGGTGAATCACACCAATTACTTAAAAAATTAATGCCAATCTTTAGCACATTCTTAAGAAATGGAAGAGGAGAAAACATTTCTTAACTCATAATGTGAGGTCAGCACTACCTTAGTGCCAAAGTCAACCAAGGATGTTACAGAAAACTATTGATAAAAGAATATCCTTCATGAATGATGAAGTGAAAAAATATTAGCAACTGGAGTCCAGAAATATAAATATTATGTGCAAACCAAGTGGGAGATAATGGATGTAATAAATATAATATAATGAAATATAAGGAATGATAATGAATGTAATATGGCCACATTAATACAATAAAAGGAAGACACTCCACAATTGCTTTAATTCATGCAGTTAAAGCATCTGACGAAGTCCAATCCAGTTCATGATAAAAATAACAAAGTAGGAATTGAGGGTACCTTCTCAGAATGATAAAGGTGTGAAACACCTGTTAGTTCCTGAGCATATTTAGTTTTGAATTTATTATGCTGACCAGGAATCTGCTTCTAGATATATGCTCTAAAGAACTGAGAATAGGTGTTCACATGTGTGCTACATAGAAATGTTTATAGCAGGACTAGTCACAGTATCCAAAAAGATGGCAGATAAACAAATTGTGGAGTAGTCATGATAAAAATAAAAGTCATACAGATTCATCGAAATGCCCATCAAAATCCCAGGAAAATTCTTCAAAGACCTCGAAAGAACAGTACTCAATTTCATATGGAAAAGCAAAAAACCCAGGATAGCCAAAACAATCCTGTACAATAAAAGAACTTCTGGAGGCATCACAATCCCTGACTTCAAACTCTACTACAGAGCTACAGTACTGAAAACAGCCTGGTATTGGCATAAGAACAGATAGGAGAACCAATGGAACAGAATAGAAGACCCGGATATCAATCCACACATCTTCGAACACCTGATCTTTGATAAAGAAGCAAAAAAAAAAAAATCAAATGGAAAAAAGAAAGCATATTTAACAAGTGGTGCTGGCATAACTGGATATCAACATGTAGAAGAATGAAAATAGACCCATATCTATCACCATGCATAAAACTCAAGTCCATAAAGCCAGCCACACTGAACCTTATAGAAGAGAAAGTGGGAAGTACATTTGAATGCATTGGCACAGGGAACCACTTCCTAAATATAACTCCAGCATCACAGACACTAAGAGAAACAATTAATAAATGGGACCTCCTGAAACTGAAAAGTTTCTGTAAAGCAAGACAAAACAACAGCCTACAGAATAGGAAAAGATCTTCACTAACCCCACATCAGACAGAGGTCTGATCTCCAAAATATACAAAGAACTCAAGAAATTTGGACACCAAAGGAACACATAATTCAATAAAAAAAAATTGGAGTACAGACCTAAACAGAGGACTCTCAACAGAGGAATCTAAAATGGCTGAAAGACACTTAAGGAACTGTTCAACATCCTTAGTCATCAGAGAAATGCAAATCAAAACAACTCTGAGATTCCATCTTACACCTGTAAGAGTGGCCAAGATCAAAAACACTGATGACAACTTATGCTGGAGAGGTTGTGGGGAAAAGGGAACACTTCTGCATTGCTGGTGGGAATGCAAGCTGGTACAACCCCTTTGGATGTCAGTGTGGTGATTTCTCAGAAAAATTAGGAAACAACCTTCTTCAAGACCCAGTAATACCACTTTTGGGCATATATCCAAAGGATGCTCAATCGTGCCACAAGGACATATGCTCAACTATGTTCATAGCAGCTTTGTTTGTCATAGTCAGAACCTGGAAACAACCTAAGTGCCCCTCAATTGAAGAATGGATAAGGAAAATGTGGTACATTTGCACAATGGAGTACTACACAGCAGAAAAAAATAACAACATCTTGAACTTTGCAGGAAAGTGGATGGAGCTAGAAAACATTATTTTGAGTGAGGTAACCCAGACACAGAAAGACAATTATCACTCATAGGTGGTTTTTAAACATGGCAAAGAAAGCCAGCCTACAAACCACAATCCCAGAGAACTTAGACAACAAGGAGGACACTAAGAGAGACTTACATAGATCTAATCTACATGGGAATAGAAAGTAGAAAAAGACAAGATCTCCTGAGTAAATTGGGAGCATGGGGACCTTGGGGGAGGGTTGAATGGGGAGGGGCAAGGCAGGGAGGGGAGCAGAGAAAAATGTAGAGCTCAATAAGTATCAATAAAAAGTCATAAAATGAATAAAATACTGATGTGGTGCAATATGGATGGACTTTGGCAACATTGTTGTAAGGGAAGGAAGCCAGAATGTCAAGCACGGTATGAAAATCTCCAGTAATAAATCCTAGGGATTAATAAAGGTCAAGGAATAGGAGGACTAATGGAGTGGGCTACATTTGAGTGTGAGGTTTTCTTCTGTGGTAAGGGAAATATTTTGGAATTTGCTAGAGATGGTTGTTACACAACTTTATTAATATACTAAATGTCACAGAATTACACAACTTAAAATTATTAATTATATGTTGTATAAATTTCACTTCAATGAAACTAAGTTCCACAGATGTGTAATTAAGTATATGTAAAACAAAGGTAATAAAACTTAAAGCCTGTTGCTTCCCAAGAACTTATTGTTAGCTGTGCTCTGGAGCTCACTTTGGTCTATTGTATATGTATAATGGATATGATGTAGAATTAGGTGCTAATGTGCATTCCTTCCCAACTTTCCAATGGAGCTGGGAACTTGAAATTGTCAACAGTAGAAGGATGCCTTTTTATAATGGAAATGTTACAAGCCTGGAATTTCCTTTGTTTGCAAGTTGATAGTTAAACATTTATATCATTGACTTTAATCTTGCAGGTTTTTTTTTTTTTTTCTGGTCCTCCTTGATTCTGGCTGTGATCCCCTACTCAGTAGGAAATAGCCAAATGTAACAGAACAGACTAAAACTACAGAGATAAAAATAAACTTATAAGATAGGAGCCATACCTTATCAGAGAATAGCCTTTCCTCTGTCAGCCTTTGATATACAGTGTAAACAAAATCCTTCCAGCCAGACCTTCCTCCCTGTTGCCTTAGGTATACAATCAACCCTGGTTACGTGGCTCTAACTCTCTCGGGAAGAGACACTTGTGATAGTTGCTTCTTTCTTTCTGCAAGCACTGGTGTTTTTAACCTGAAAAAGTAAGTATTTTTAACAGGGCTTGAGAGATCAGGCTTGAAAGTGAATTTCAAAGAGAAAGATAAAGTTAGTTTCTGTTAAGTTTCAAACGCAGGACATATCAAAGCAGACCTAGCCTCCAGGTTCCCCCAGCATCTCTCAGTCCCTACCTGTTACTGGGTATGCTACTATATCCCACCCTCTACCCTTCACTCTCCAGTCCAGGGTTTGAGCTTCCCCCAGAGGCTCTTCCCTATATAATCCAGGTAGTTTGGTTACTAGCCCTTTTTGTACTTTTGGCCTCCTGGCTGCTACACCTGGTTTCCCTCTCCTCTCCTCTCCTCCCCACATGCCCCAGCTCAGTCCACTCTGAACTCTCCCAGATGTCCCTGCCTCTACGTATGCTCTCCCACCACATCTATAATAAACTTTCTCCTCCACAATACCTAGGAACAGTCATGCGTCTCTCTGCAAACTGAGAATAGTGTTCTGGTCATCCTTGATAAACGACAGATATGAACTAACTCAGTTGAGTTAACCTTTAGGAGACAGAGATACGTGACCTCTGGGTTAGGCACTGTTTCTGTTATGGGAAACTGGCACCTTTAAAGGGGAGGCATGGGGCTTCAGTATACACTGCCTGGAGGTACCAGGAGAAACAGTGAACATGGTGCAAGCACCTGGTTTAACTAATGAGCTCTGATAATGGAGGTTATAAAGTATGGCAGTCAATATCTGAGTTTTACCTTGAGATAGTGTGAGAAGCTTTATGCTATCTTCTAAGTTCCCAGCCTAAGAACCAATTAACTCTAATTTACTAACCTTCTGGTATTACTAGTAGTCCCTTTCTGACTAATTGCTAAAAACACCTGTTTTCTTGCAATTAGTGACTTTTGCTGTAATCTCCTCTGAAACATATTTCATGATAGCTACCTAGTTACCCATTGACGTTAGAACTCACTCCCCTCCTTAGGGTCAGGGCAAGATCGTAAAAAATTCCTTTGCTCAGACCTAATACTTGGTGCCCGTACTATAAAAAGTGGGTTCAGAAACAGACTTTTGGCCACAGCCTAACAAACACCATCTCTGGCTGTGGTCTCAGCTAGCTGATAAGCTTCTGTGCCCTGCGGTGTTTTTTTATTTTTTACTTTTTTATTTTTAAGTTTGCTTCTGGTTTTCCTGGGATCTGGTTTCTGGAATAAAGTTTGCTTCTGGTTTATTATTATTTATTATTATTTCCCACCTTTGCGTGACCCCTCTGGACCCAACAATGTCTTTTCCTTTCTTTTTATTTTATTTCATTTTTTTTCATTCAGTTTCTGTCCTACATATCCTTCAAGGAATGTATCAAAGACAATGAATTCTCTAAGCACTAGTCTCTTCTACCTATCAATCTAGCAACCCCCTGCTTCCTGTAGACACGAATGGAAATGCATTTCTTTGAGACAAATAGTTTGTCTCATTTTTCCAAGCTCAGACTTGCAAAATACCACCATAGATCTCTAGGGCTGGGTGGCCCTGTGTACCTACCTAACTGTATTTAAATTATACCTAGTCTTATCTTTAAAGCTTGATAAGGAGGTACAGTATGGTATGCTATCTAACTTTATTTTATCTTTAAAACTCTGTAAGGAAATAAAGATAAGGGGATGCAATATGCTCAGAGCTCTTTCAGGTGCCCAAGGAGGAAAATTAACCACCTGAGCACAGAGGCTATATCATACTGGAAAATGGCAACATATAGCACAGCAGTGTCCACAATGGCACTATAGAAAGGTGAATTTGGAAAAAGGAGCATCCCAGTTTTATAAGGGGGGAGCTCAGAATAACATGTACCACAGATTTTGTCTGGACCCTTTATCTTTTAGTTAAGTAAAAGGACAGCATATGGGGTTCTGTTCTTGCCCGAGGCCAAAACTGTTAGAAATATTTAGGGGTACTGACTTACATTCTTGTTTTTTGTTTATTAGCCAGGACCATGTGGTTCTGTAAAACCACTTCCATTTTGGTTGAACTGTGAAAATTCACATAACTTCAGTAATTTGGTTTCCAGTACTAAGGTAAACTAAAGTTTCCTGGTAATAAAGTAATAAAGCTGGTGAATTTCCAAATTGACTGACTTCGTAATCCTCCTTTGAATCAAAAGCCTGGCAGCTTAAAACAAAGGCCTTGTAGGCTTTTGTCTTCCCCCAGCAGGCCAGGTGCTGGTTCGACAAGCTCAAGGCTGGGTCAGGACCTGTTACAGTTCTGGGCCAATCAACCGTCCTATCTTTCTTCAAACTGACCAACCCTAAATTAGCGGAGGAAGACTATTTAGAGGCTTTACAAAACTTTAATACCTCAAGAAGAGATTGGAATTTTTGTCCTTCTGAGTCCCCACTCTACTTTGTAGAGGGTCTTCCCGCCTCCTGCTGGGTGCTTGCATTTCTTCACCCCCAATGAACACCATTCTCCAACTGCTGATTCTGTCTACTATTGTCTGAGGTGTTTAAGTTTTTTCTCCTGCTACCTGTTTTGAATTTTCCTGCCTTTTAATTCTTTAACTGGCAGAGAAAAGAACCTATCAAGACACCCCAAAGCATGTACTCCCCCACCAATATGAGTGATTATTGCTTGGGAACATAGATTAGGTTACCCCAAATTTATGAAGTTTTTATAATAACAGAACAAAGAAGGTCATAGAGGCAATTTTCAAATACATTGGTTGAAACATTAAATAGACAGTGAAAGCAAAATGGAGATATCTCAGCTATAGGTCTCTCGATGCTACCTGGTAACTCAGCCTTTTGATTGGTAGAAGCTAGTTTATGTTAACACATTCCAATGGGTCTGACATAGAGGTGGGAAAGGCTATTTAGGGGGCTAAAGACAGCCCAAGGTAAATTGTAAGATTAGGCTGTGAACCTGAAACATTTCAAACTCTCCACAATCATTGAAATAATAATCAGTTAATGAGCCTTTCAGGTTTTATTTTGAGGGTATAGCTTCTAGGAAGTTTTTTTCCTCTTACAATTATTAGTGACTCTACTCCCTAAAGGGGTTACCCATTTGAGGTAAGAGAGCCTCTGTTGTTTTTAAGGACCCCCCAACCTCTTTCTCCTGTGTCAGTTTGACTATAGTGTAAGTTAAAACATCAAAAGGTTTTGTAATCAGAATGCGCAGAATGTGTGCTTCCTTACTCTGGTTATCTGGACTGTTGAAGCAAGGCACTCCAAGGAATTGGAATTTCCCCCAGATCACCTTGCTGGAGAGACTGGAGCATAAACAATTATGGGTCAATGATGAGCACTACACCTTGGATAACTGAAGCAGGAGGATCATGAGTTTATAGCCTGGGTTTCATGTTGAGACTTTGTCTCAAAGCCGACAACACAAGTGGAGTCACTTACGTCAGTTCTTCCAAAAGCAACTAAAGCCGAATGATTGTGAAATGTGATCCTGGGACAGGGCAAGACAGTGCTAGTGTCCTTCATCTACAGGGTGTCTCTGTGGAACAGTCCTGGCTGTCCCGGAGCTCACTCTGTAGACCTCACGAACTCACTAAGATCTGCCTGCCTCTGCCTCCCAAGAGCTGGAATTAAAGGCGTGCGCCACCACTGCCCCACCATCTTGTATTCTTGAGGAGGCCTTTTCAGATTTAACTAGAGTTTGATCTCCTTGATGGAGAATCCCATGGAAAATTACCCACCTCTATTCTAGGACCCTAGACCAAGATGTCCCAGCTAACTGCCTGCTTGTATAACGGCCACCCCCAAGGTGGCTGGAAAAAAGACTTTCAGTTTGCTACCAATTGTGTCATCCCTTGCGGGCTCCCTGTAACGGTTCTTATTGTATGGTTTACCTAGCACTGAATGTATTCTGCTTGTATTTTGTTTTTTATCTTTATTTTAGGCACAGACATACTTTTGGAAATTTTCACTCCAGTGAGAAGATTCTCTCACCACTCAGAAACAAATGAACACTGTATGTGCTACACAGGCACCACTCCAGGACACAACAGAAATATTCTTATCCCCAAAGTAAGAGCAAGCACATCTCACACACCAAAAAGAGATGGGCCTCCTAAGGAGGATATAGACTAAAAGTGGCTGTTGAATTCAAGGGAAACATGAGTCTGTTGTCCCAAACAGACAATAAATTAAAATAAAATACTTGTTAAGTGATATTATAACTTAGTCTAAAAAATAGCTACTGTCATTACTATGCCTGAAGAGAAAAGGATTAAAGTCAACAATGTAGTGCATACTTTATTGTTTTGACATCTCAAGTCATGGCACCGTTTCTTTCATATTCCTATCAAACGAAGATTTTCAGATCTCTGAGCTCAAGCTCCCTCATTTCCTCCTTAGATCAGATTTATTGATCCCTATAGGCAGGATTAACATTCAGCCTGAACAAGCTTTAGAAAATGGATCTTTGATCATTGCCAATTCCTAAAATTAAAGGATCAAAATCTCACAAGGGAAAATAGAGGAAAGATAAAAAAGCCAAGAAAAATTAATGGGCTATGAGAAAACAAAGACATCTCTTACCTTGGGATCTAGTTTGACTTTCCTAATGATTGAGAATCAAAAAACTTCAATATAATTGAAAAAGCCAAAATTAACTATACAGAAAATCTGTTTTCCTAAAGATTTCAAACAGGATAAAAACATTAGCAAATGAACTATATTTACTTAGGGCTAGAATGTTTTTAATTTTGAACTTGTCAAGTTATAACTTCTCTTCTCCAAATCTGAAGAATGTACCTCATAAGAATACAGTTTCATTTACCAAACTGAAAGTTATTTCTTAGGATAAAAGTAAGTAAACAAGCTTATATATGTTTAACTTTTACATTTTTTTAAAAAGGTAAACTTAGCTTAATCTTAAACCTTGGTGTAAATGTTACCCTTTGAGGCATGTAACTTAGCCTCAGGATGGTATATAGAGCCGTTGTAAAGACACCTAAGAGTGATATTCTCTTGGGAATCTGACATCCTTGTCTGGGAGTTGGGGCATGTTACTGTCCTTTTCTTATGTCTCTAGTCTAAATACTTGATAAGCTCATTAATTTTGTTTTACTCTGTCTCATTCTGAAGTCTTTTGTGTAGTGTAGTTAAGGATCCAACTTTACCTAAGTAAGGTTAAGGGAACTCATCAGGATGCTGGTGACTGCCTTGTGCTATTACTCCTGACATCCCCAGTTTTTGCTAAACTGTATATAAATTCACTTTTCAACTTCTACATATATTATTTCATTTTCCCTTAGTGCAGGTGAATTTTCATATCCAGAGCCAGACCTTTTGGCTAGGTGCTACAATAATATACCCTTTCCTTAAATGCAAAACTTTGCCATCCTCCTTCCTCTTCATGGTGTTTGTTGACCTTGTACAATATTGCCTGGTTACTTTCATGTTTTCTTTGCTTAGGGCTCTATATTCCTATCTCAGTGTAAGTTTCTCTTTGTGATAGCGTCCATGGGCCTTACTGGCCAGATGATTGGCTCTCTTCTGTGTTAGCAACAATAGTCTCTGCCGTTCATCTGATCTGCAATAACAAGTCATTTGAACCCTTTGTTCCTGGAAAATGACTATAGTAAGAAACAATCCATTTCTCCTTTTGTATTTTGATAAAGTGCCTACTGCAGAGTCCCATATGAATTAGATGTGACATCTCCCTTTATTACTAGCAACAGGCCAATCACAGGATCTTCCAGTTCCCATTCTTTGCCTCATAGATTAGCTGAAGTGTTCATTGCTCAAGAACAGTGGAAACAAACTGTTGGTTAACTTGACCAAATACTGGTTAAGTTTTTTCCTCTAGGATTCTGAAGTTTGACTTACACTCTCTGAAGCAGTATAGAAAACCCCCTTAAGAATCCCTGGGAATCTGCTGGCTTTGGGAAAAAAGCCAGTTCCCAGATGATCCCACTACCCCTTATCAGGCACTTTGGAAAATGTCTAGTCGAGCCTTCCCCTAGGAAAAAAAATCCTATTCTTCATAGCCTTTGAGCTACTTAAAACCCTTATGGTGGGATTGTTCTCTCTATTCCAGCAATCTCCTTCCCCCGTAATAAAATTTTCTCATTCTGGATTTGTTTTCATTTGATATGCCAAATTACCAAACTATTTCCAACTTTTTTTTCTTTTCTTTTCTTTTTTTTTTTTTTTTTGAGATAGCGTCTTACCATGTAGTTTTGGCTGTCTTGTAACTTAGTCTATAAACCAGGCTGGCCTCAAACTCAGAGATCAAGCTGCCTCTGCCTCTCAAGTGCTGGGATTAAAGGCCTCTGCCATGATCACTAGTTGTTTTTCTTTTTTTTTTTTTTTTAAACATCATTGATTGTGGCAGTTTCATCTTTGTGTTTTTAGCATGTCTTAATCTCCATGTGTCTCTGACTGTTCTCTTTGATCATTTAGTCAGCTGCTCTTTCTAGTTTAGTCTCTAGGTCTGTGATATCTCTGTCTACCCCATTTCCCATATTCTTTTCACCTACTTGTCTCCTTGAGGCCAAATTCCTGTGGCATGTTGCTCCCAAGAGACCTGCATGGAGAGTAGGTTCTTTCCCCAAGGCTGATAGTCTGCTAATTCACGGCTTCAGCTCAGGTTTGGCTCTTTGTGTGAGAGGGAACTGAATTTATCCTCAGAGCAGGGGGAAAAAAAAACTGACTTAATTTTTATGAAAGGTTTCATTGTGATGTGCTTATGTTTTATTGTGATTCTTAGGTTTAAAAATTATCAAGAAGTTCAAGTACACACCTTAACAAGTGTCCTATAAACCTAACTGATCTAATTCAAACAACTCAAAGTTCAGGTAATAAAGATATCGTAACAGAATTTGAGCCCACCTGGTCCTGGGCTTTCTTTGAGCCATGATTGCAATTCAGAATAATAGCTCCAAAGAAAATGGCCTGATACAAATACACATTTACATTTTCTAGTTACTCTGGCAACACAAGTCAGAATAACCCAATCTGGAGATCTCCTAAACGTGTGAAGATTTGGAAGAGTTTGGGTAGCCAAGTGTACTATCTACTGGCCAGTATTCCTGCAACCAGGCTGTTAATGCATTCTGTGTGTTTCTTTTCCTGTACGACATTTCTTAGTGTGTGTGGATGCAACATGGAGAGGAACACCATCGTCAGCAACTCCGAAGTTAAGCTTTCTGTAAAAATCAGAAGGGAGTGCAGCATTAATTTTGCTCAGCATCACATACATGCCCCCTGCATAAGAAAAAAGACAAAGTTTTGTGATGTTTCATTGAATGTTTTTGTTGAGCAAATGCTTTGATCTTCCTTTTAGAGGTGGCTTCTATCTGTGAACTCCTAGCAGGTCTGATTGGCTATGTTATTAAACCTTCCCAGTTTACAGTTTAACTTAAAATCTCACTATTGGCAAAAGTGAACACTTGGACACTCCCTCAGTGCAAATACTCATACTTTCATGTATCTTGAGGTTGGAATTAACTTCAGTCGTTTAGCATGTTTATGGAGGTATCAGGGAAACTTTCAAGGACTTTTCAGAACTCTCAGAAGGCAAGAGTGAATCACTACAAATTTCAAGCTTCCAACCAGCAAAGGTGCAGAACACAATATTATTCCAGGCCCTATGTAGGAAAAGAGGGTCATCTAGTGCTGTTCAAAGAGAGGTCAGTTAAATTCTCCCATGTTTGTGTATCTTCCAAACAAGGTCCAGGAAGAAACTTAGCAAAAATAAATTTGTTTATTTTTATTTTATATGTATATTTGAGGGCCTGCATGTATGTATGTGCACCATGTGCACGCCCGGTGCCTGTGGAGTCCAGAAGAGGGCATTGGATACTCTGAAACTAGAGTTAGAGGTAGCTGTGAGCATTCTGATGTGTGCTGGGAAACAAATCCTGGTCTTCCGCAAAAGCAGCAAGTACTTTCAATCCCTGCTCCATCCCCAGAATTTTTGTGGTCCTTTTGTAGCATGCTGTAAGGAAATACAATCACATATAATGGAAAGCGATATTTCTGGATTTAATTTAGAGGCCTAACACAAATGCTTAATTATACCTACATATGTATATTTATAGATGTAATTATAGAGGAATATGGGATGTCTTCAAATACAATATACAGTTTCCAAGACTGTCTATGACTAAAAGTCTGTAGCCTTTCAAAACTTTTCAAAACCAAACTAAACCAAACCCGGAACCCCCCAATCAAAACCCTGCTAATTAAGGATTTCATATCCACTCAGAGGGATGTTTCTGTGCATCCAACTGCTGTATTTCTGTCTACAGAGTATGTTCTTTATTAAAACATTTATAACACTTCTGGTTTGGAAATTCTTTTACCTCTGAGCCACGAGTTTATCCATCTTAGGATAGCCTGGTTTATTCTATTAAACATAATGAATGTCAGTTTTATCTATATTGTCACAAATAGCAGGAGTTTATCCTCTTTTATGGCTGTATGTTATTCATATCTATCTATATATATATAGGTATAATATCACATTTTCTTTATCTACTCATTATCCAATAGACTCCTAGATTAGTTTCACTGTGGATATTGCTGTAGGAAGTATGGGAACACAAATGTGTTCTCAATACATGGATGCAATTTTATATATCCAGTAGTGAGACTGCTAGATTACATGTTTTTTAAAAAGACTTTCATTAACCAGGTGGCAGTGTCACACACCTTTAATTCCACCACTTGGGAGGCAGAGGCAGAGGGACCTCTGTGAGTTCGAGGCCAGCCTGGTCTGCAGAGAGTGTTCCAGGACAGGCTCCAAGGCTACAGAAAAACCCTGTCTCAAAAAACCAACACAAACAAAAAAGGCTTTTATTATTTATTTTTATTTGTGTTTTTGTGTTTCTATGAGTGTTTGTGTGTCTTTGCCATTTGTGTGCAGGTGCTCGTTGAGGTCAGAAGAGCTCCCCTGTAGTTATATTATGAATCATTTAATATGGGTGTTGAAAACTGAACCCAGGTCCTCTAGAAGAGCAGTCAGTGCTCATAACCTTTACCCAATGGAGTTTTATTTCAGACATGAAGAAAAATAAAATTGAAGTTGGAGAGATGTTTCTGTAGTTAAGAGCTCTTGCTGGTTTTCTAGAAGACCCCAGTTTAATCCCAAGCACCCACGTGTAACTCCAGTTACAAAAGATCTGACATTCTTTTTTCTGCCTCTGTGGCCACCAGACATGCATATAGTACACATAATACATGTAAGCAAAACACTCATAAAAAGTCCATTGGGTATACGTGCCACATTTTCTTTATTCATCTATTGATGGGCATCTAGTTTGGTTCCCTGTCATGTGACTAAGCGCAACAATAAACATGGATGTGTGGTGTCCTTCGATTCCTTTCAGAAGTGGTATAGCTGGATCATTTGGAGACTTTATTTATTTTATGTTTGTAGTCTTGTGAGAAATCTCTAAACTAGTTTCCACAGTTTCTGCACTGCTGTGCGTCCTGTCAGCAGTGTGGAAAATTCCTCTCCCCACACCTTCACCAGCATGCGTTGTAATTTTAATCATTACTATTTTTTAATGATCCCCATTCTGATTGGAATGAAAAGGAATCTCCATCTACTTCAGTTTGCATTTCCTGGATGGTTAAAGATTTTGAACAAATTTTCATATTTATTGGCCACTAGTATTTCTACTGACACCTATTTGTTCAATTTATTTACCTATTTATTGATTGGATGATTTGTCATTCTCTGTTTTTAATTCTTTGAGTTCTTTATAGATTGTAGACATTAATCCTCTATTAAAAAATGCACATTTCCAATATACATGTGTAAAAGTCAGAGGTCAACCTTGAGGGCCAGTTCTTACCTCTAACCTTGTTTGAGATAAGGTTTCTCTCTCTCTCTCTCTCTCTCTCTCTCTCTCTCTCTCTCTGTCTCTGTCTCGCATTGTGATGTATAGAGATCTGTTGGCTAGTAATCTCCTCTTTCCATCTTGCCACAGGAATGCTAAGCTAATAAAGACACATGCCACTGTGTCCTGCCTTCACATGGCTTTTGAAGAGACAAATTCAAGTTGTCAAGCTTGCATAGCAAGTGCTTTTACATGCTGAGCCATTTTCCAGAACTAGACTCTCCTTACTCTGTTTGTTGTTTCCTTTGCTATCAGAAACTTTTTAATATCATGGAAATAGTCTTAGAATTAGTTCCTGAACTGTTGGGGGTTCCTTCCAGAATACCCTTGGCTATGCCTGTAGCTTGAAAGAGCCAAATTAATAGTGAAAAGCAGAAAAAGAAGACTTGTTCAATGGACCACATTGGGAATAGGGACAAAGAGATCCAGTAGTTGCCTTAAGTCCATCTTCGGGTACTTTTAGTAAGTTTAGGTTTAAATAGAAGGCAAGAGCTATAATAACTAGGTATCATGATCAAGGAATTGTCCCACCTATTACTAACCTGTCATTGCTCCTGTTGCAGTCTGTCCTGAATTGTGGTCTAGTAGGTTGTTTCTCCTCTGGCTGGCACCAGGGCCTCAGCATGAGATTTGAGGGAACTTCCCAATTCCCTGGAGCCCATTGTTTGAGTAGTCTTTTAACTTTGAATACGGTCGCTCTTTAGGATACCTTCACTTTTGCCATGATGGTTATGGTTTGGACTTCTCGTTTGAACAAGATGTCTGTTTCTCCCCCTTCACTCGGGGGCTTCCTCCTGAGCGGTGTGCTGTTTATTCCTTTTCACAGTCATCTTTCTGTTCATTTGCCCTTTGCAGCTGTTCTCACACTCCTTTGTGATTTCCAAAACTGTTCATTGCTTCTCTTTTGGAAAAAAGAGTCTTTTCTTTGTTATCCCAACTCCTCTTGTTCAGTATATCACATAAAGGTAGCTGCTAATTCTAGAATTTGATGTTAGGTAGCAGGTTTGGCAAAAATATCAAGGGTTAAAAACCCGGTGGGGCATAGAGCACATGCCTTTAATCTTAGCACCTGGGAAGCAGAGTTTGAGGTTAGTCTGGTCTGCATAGTGCATTTCAGGACAGCTGATGCTATCTAGAGAGACCCTGTCTCAAAAAACAAAACAGCAAACAAATAAACAAACAAGCACAAAAGAAATCCAAAAACCACTTGACCAAACTAATCTAGCACAAAAGAAAAGAATAAGACCAAACAAAACACCAAAACTAACAAGGAGTTGTTGGCACACATTTGTAAATATGGCACTCATGAAGCTGAGGTGGGAAGATGATTA
Organism: Ondatra zibethicus; assembly: GCA_004026605.1. Taxonomy (NCBI): domain Eukaryota; kingdom Metazoa; phylum Chordata; class Mammalia; order Rodentia; family Cricetidae; genus Ondatra; species Ondatra zibethicus. The sequence continues at coordinate 134,617 of PVIU01003305.1, forward strand.
GTTCTTGCCCAGCCTGAGACACTTCATGTATTTCACTTCAGCCTGAACTATGTAACTAGATAAACAAAATAAGATAATAGAAAAGAAATAGCACAGCAACAACCTAATAAAATTGCATGTTTCTGTGATATAATACTCATTTACTTAACTGAAATAATTATTTAGAGAATTCAAACACAAATATAAAAAGTTTCACAGTTTTTAAAAAAGGTTGTTATTGTTTTAATAGAGTGGACTTTGTTTTTAAAGTAATCAAAATCTAACAGAGATAACAAGGAGCATAGGAATTATCTTGGTGAAGCACAATCTCTATTTCTCTGGCTGTCTACCCAGAGATAAAGGAAATCTTTCATAATTTCCCAGTTAGAAATGATGAGTACTCTAAGGAATACTTAGTTTAGCAGAAACGACTGACTCTAAATTCTAATGTAATTCAGGCAAACATCTTGCAGTTAACCAAGGAAAATGTGAGTCACTCAGGAAATGTTAAAAATAAAAACAATTTATTTGAAACTAATTAAATTGACATTAATACTAAATCTTTTGTTTTTAAAATAATTAGTTGCCATCAATACTATGACTTTGAAATCGTTTGTCTTTTGTTTTTGTCCTCATTTTAATTGTAAAATAGTAAAATAACACTGTCTTAGGATTTGTTTCTCTTGCTGTGAAGACACACTATAACCATGACAGCTTTTTTAAATTAATTACATATTTTTCATTTATTTTAAATACTGACCACAGGTTCCCCTCCCTCCTCTCCTCCTGCACTCCCCGACTTCCCATCTACTTCTCCCCCGCATCCACTTCTCCATCTCCATTCAGAAAGAAGCAGGCTTCTTATGGGAGTCAACAAAGTATGGTGCACCTAGTTGAGGCAGGATCAAGCTCCTCCCCTACATCAAGGCTAGGTGAGGCAACCCAGCATGGGGAATAGGTTCCCAAAAGTCAGTTCCAGCACCAGGGACAGGTCCTGATCCCACTGCTGGGAACCTGGCAAACATACCAAGCTTCATAACTGTCACACACTTGCGCAGGGCCTAGGTCTCTGTGGGTTCTCACATCATGACCTTGACCTGCCCCTCCCCGTACAGTCACTCTTCCATGTCTGTTGTTATGTCCCCCTTTTCATTTCTGATTTTATTAGTTTGGATGTTCTCTCTCTGCCTTTTGGTTAGTTTGGATAAGGGTTTGTCTATCTCGTTGATTTTCTCTAAGAACCAACTCTTTGTTTCACTATTTTTTTTTATTGTTTTCTTGGTTTCTATTTTATTGGTTTCAGCTCTCAGTTTGATTATTTCCTGTTGTCTGCTCCTCCTGGGTGAATTTGCTTCTTTTTGTTCTAGAGCTTTCAGGAGTACTGTTAAGTCACTAGTGTAAATTTTCTTCATTTTCTTTATGTAGCACTTGGTGCTATGAACTTTCCTCTTAGCACTGCTTTCATTGTGTCCCATAAGTTTGAATATGTTGTACATTCATTTTCAGTGAATTCTAGGAAGTCTTTAATTTTTCTTTGTTTCTTCCTTTACCCAGTGGAGATTCTGTGGAGTGTTATTCATTTTCCATAAGTTTATAGGTTTTTCTGCAGTTTGTGTTGTTATATTCTAACTTTAAGCCATGCTGATCCAATAAGATACAGGGGGTTATTTCAAGTTTTTTTTTTTTGTATCTATTGATATTTGCTTTGTGACTGAGTATGTGATCAATTTTAGAGACTGTTCCATGAGGTGATGAGAAGGTATATTCTTTTGTGTTTGGTTGGAATGTTCTATAGATGTCTGTTAAGATTATTTGAGTCATAACATCTGTTAATTCCCTTATTTCTCTGTTAATTTTCTGTCTGGCAGACCTTTCCATTGATGAGAGTGGAGTGTTGAAGTCTACCACTATTAGTGTGGGGATTTGATGTGTGATTTAAGCTTTGGTTATATTTCTTTTACAAATGTGTGTGCTCTTGTATTTAGGGCATAAATGTTCAGAATTGAGACTTCATCTTGATGGATTTTTCCTGTGATGAATGTGAAATGTCCTTCCTTATCTCTTTTGATTAATTTTGTTTGAAGTCTATTTTGTTAGATATTAAAATCGCTATACCAGCTTGTTTCTTAGGTCCATTTGTTAGGAAAATCTTTTCCCAACCTTTTACTCTGAGGTGATATCTGTCCTTGAAGTTGAGGTGTGTTTCTTTTATGTAGCAGAAGGATGAATCCTATTTTCATATCCATTCTGTTAGCCTGTGAATTGAGTCTGTTGATAGTAAGGATATTAATGATCAGTGATTGTTAATTCCTCTCATTTTTTGGTTTTGTTGTTGGTGGTGGTAGAGTGTGTGTTTCCTTTCTTTGGTTTTTGCTGATGTGAGATTATGTATTGCCTGTGTATTCATGGGTGTAGCTAACTTCTTGGGGTTGGAGTTTTTCTTCTAGTACTTTCTGTAGGGCTGGATTTGTGGATAGGTATTGTTTAAATCTGGTTTTGTCATGGATTATGTTGTTTTCTCCATCTATTGTGACTGAAAGCTTTACTGGGTATAGTAGTCTGTGTTGGCATCTGTGGTCTCTCAGTGTCTGCAAAACATCTGTCTTCTGGCTTTGGCTTTTAGAGTCTTCAGTGAGAAGTCGGCTGGTTATTCTGAAGGCCTGCCTTTATATGTTCTTGGCCTTTTCCCTTTGTAGTTCTTAATATTCTTTATTTATTCTGTATGTTTAGTGTTTTGATTATTATTTGATTATAATATTTATTTTGGTTCAGTCTATTTGGTGTTTTTTGTATCTTCACTGGCATGTCCTTCTTCAGGTTGGGAAAGTTTTCTTCTATGATTCTGTTGAGTATATTTTCTGTACCGTTGAGCTGGATTTCTTCTTCTTCTTCTATTCCCATTATTCTTAGGTTTGGTCTTTTCATGGTGTTCCAAACTTCCTGGATGTTTTGTGTAAAGACTTTGTGAGATTTAACATTTTCTTTGACCAATGAATCTTTTCCCTCTATCGTATCTTAATGTCTGAGAAATTCTCTTCCATCTCTTGCATTCTGTTGGTTATGCTTGCATCTGTAGTTCCTGTTTATTTACCCAGATTTTCCATTTCCAGAAATTCCTTCTGTTTGTGGGTTTTTTATTATTCCATTTATTTTAATTTTCAAGTCTTGAATTGTTTCTTTCACCTGTTTGATTTTTTTCTTGGCTCTCTTTAAGGGATTTATTGATTTATTCCAATTTTTTCTTTGTCTTTTCCTCCATGTCTTTAAGGGATTTTTTTTTCATTTCCTCTTTACAGACCTCTATCACTTTCATAAAATTATTTTAAGGTCATTTTCTTCTGCTTCTTTTCTTCTTTCTTCTTCTGTGTTGGGATGTTCATGTTTTGCTGTTGTAGAACCACTAGGTTTTGTTGGTGCCATATTGCTCTTTATGTTGTTGAATGTATTCTTACACTGCCATCTAGCCATTTGGGTTTGGGGTCATTATAGGTACAGGCGCTGATTCTTCATCCAATTGGTGCAGGTGGAGCCAGTGCCTCCATGGGCCTCTGATGCCACGGGGGATGGTTGGCTGGAAGAATGGGTGATAGGGTGGTAAAGTGATCTGTCCACAGGAGTTCTACCTGCTGACTGGTGACTGGGGCTGCAATGGGTTGGGGAGGGGCATGGGATGTGCCCCAGGGTCTAGGGCCTAGAAACCAGGGCTTTCCTGGTGGGAGACCAGTTGCTCATCTCCTCCTTCAGTCTAAAGTAGACATCTTAAAAACATAGTTTCTTTCAATCAATGAACACAGGATACCTTTCCATCTATCTATACTCTCTTCAATGTCATTAATTGGTGTTTTGTAGCTTTTATTGTGAAGATTCTTATCTATTTGCATACATTTATTTGTAGGTATTTAATTTTGTGGAGGCTACTGTAAATAGTATTATTGCCTTGCTCCCCTCCCCAGATTATTCACTGTTAAAACACAGATCTTTATTATTGATTTAATATTCTGAAAACGTACTCAAAAATTTTTTTAACACAACACATAAAATTTGGTCATTCTTGGGGGAGGATTGAAGAGGGGAGGGGAGGTGCAGGAGGGGAGATGCAGGGAGGGGAGCAGAGAAAAATGTAGAGCTCAATAAATATCAATAAAAAATGTATTAAAAAATTTGGTCGCCATTCATAAAATTCCCTTCATAGGAACTGTCTTCTTCAAACTTTCTTCAGATTTTCTATCACCCAGCTTTTGTCCTCTACTTTTTCTCTTATTCATTTGAGACAATCATTTACATTACAAAAAATTGCCTTTCTTTCTTTTAGCGAAACAATATATCCTTATATCTTATAGTTTCTTCTTACAAAAATAATAATTTCTTGAAAGTTTGCCTATATACTTCTCTTATTATCTTAAATAATTACAGCTATCTGTAATAATTAGATCATTAACCCTTAATAATTTAAGTTTGAAAAGATTTACCCATTTTATTATTTTACATGTGAAGTGTTTTGTCTGCATGTATATGTGTGTACCACATGTATACCTGGTACCTGTGGAGGTCAGAAGAGAGTATTGCTTCTCCTCAGACTGGCATTACAGATGATTTTGAGCCACCATGTAGGTGCTAGAAATTGAATCCAGGTCCTCTAAAAAAAAAAAACAAATGTTCTATCATGTCTAAACACATGAATATTTGGGGACACAAGTCATATCAGATCCATAGTTCTTAATTTTCTGAGGCAACATTTCATTCATATGTGTACTTGTTTTCATTTAGATCAATACATATAGTTTTTACTATTGATTTTGACGACTTTGTAAGGGGGGTAAAGAAATACCATTTATCTTGTGTAGAGACATACCTAGATCCTAGAGCTTCCACTTAAATGGTTTTTAGGCATGTGCTGAGTACAGTGACACAAAATTCAATGATCTAAGGGTACTTAGATCCAAATTATCTTTTCGGATAAAGAGAACATGGCTGCCTTCCTAGATTACTAAACCTTTTACATGTTTGTTTAAAAAAAGTCCCCCATTTTCCTTTACCAAGGAACTTTGGAAAGAGCAATCTTCGTACCTTTTAGTTTTTTGATGCCTTTGTGAATCAACTAAAAAATGTGCCTCATTGCTCTGGTAGCATTTTAGATCCTAAAAAAAAAAAAACTATATTGTTATACAATTATTATGGTGGACCAAAGATCATTAAAATTTAACAGTAAAACAAACAAAACATAAAATTACTCTAAAAGGGTGGTGCAGCTTTGATTATATACAAATACCATGCCTGCATTAAAGCTTTTTATTGCAGCATTCTTTGACCTTCTTAAGTAACAGAAGACTAGTGTTTTGATAAGGGAAGGATTTGAAAATATTTTAAAAATTAGTGAGAAAATTTTAAATTAGAAATAGTTTATCTGAGTATCTATAATACATCAGTCATTTTCTGAATGTTGTGTGCATGAGATGAGAGAAAGATGTGATTATAGATCTCTAGGCTAAAAATTATCCACCAGAAGGCATATAAAGCAGTTTCATTGGCTTTAACGGTTTGAAATTTGAATTAGATAAGAATTCTAAAAGGCAGTTATTTTCATCAGAGAAGAAGAAAATGTGCTTATCTCTTCATTAATTATTAGCAGTTAAGTTCTTTATGTGCTGTGCTCAAAGGTCAGGGTAGAAGTCGTCCTTATAAGTATGAGCTTTCCACTTCCACCTTTGATGTTTATGTGAATGATCCTAAATTTAGTGTTTTAGCACTTTGTTTATTAATAACTCACCAACGTTGACCATTTGCAGTGCTTTAAGAGAGTTTTGCTGAATTGGGCGGTGGTGGTGCATGCCTCTAATCTCAGTACTCGGGAGGCAAAGACAAGCAGATCTCTGTGAGTTTGAGGCAAGCCTGGTCTACAGAGTGAGTTCCAGAACAGGCTCCAAAGCTACAGAGAAACCCTGTCTCAAAAAACCGAGAGAGAGAGAGAGATTTGCTGAAAGATGAGCAGAATATAGACATTATATTTTTCCATAAACAAATGTTAGTTCAGACAAATTGCTAAATAACTGAGTTGAGAAACAGCTTCGATTCAGAAAGTGAACATTAACCTAATATCTAAATGAAAGCTTTGTGTAAAAATTTTTCTTTAAGTTTTTAAAATTAGCCTTGAAAGATGTCAGCTTATATCTGAAAGATTTCAGGTTTAGATTTCAAGGAGAATACTAAAATGGACTACCTTTTATTATTATTTTTTTTTAGTATTTGAGACAGTATTTCTCTATATAAGCCTGACTGGCTTTGAACTCAAAAATATCTGCCTGCCTATGCTTTCTGAGGACTGGGGTTAAATACATGTGCCACTATGCCCAGCTCATGAACTGTTTTTTTTCTTGTTGTTTGTTTTTGTTTTTTAAAAGAGATTTGTTAGAAGAGATATTAATGCCATAGGAAGACAGTAGCGTGGAAAGGGCTCTGAGGAGAGATCAGGTTCCTATGGGAGAATGGATATTCCTCTTCTAGGTTTGTCTTAGTTAGGGTTTTTATTGCTGAGATTTAGCACTATGACCAGAAGCAGCTTGGGTTGGAAAGGGTTTATTTTGCTCATTATGCTTCCACATCAGTATTCATCATTAAGGCAGGAACTCAAAACAAGACACAAACTTGGAGACAGGAGCTGAAACAGAGGCCGTGGAGGAGTGGTACTAACTGGCTTGCTACTCATGGCACACTAATATTGTTCTTCACTTGTGACTGGGGTGGAAGAGCAAGGGAGGAGGAATGGGAGCAGGGTGGGATTTTTCTCTTTTGGTGGTGGGAGAAGAATGGATAAAAGTGTAGCTGAAGGAATTCTTTTTTTTTTTTTTTTTTTTTTTCGAGATAGGGTTTCTCGGTAGCTTTTGGAGCTTGTCCTGGGACTAGCTCTTGTAGACCAGGTTGGCCTCGAACTCACAGAGATCTGCCTGCCTCTGCCTCCCAAGTGCTGGGATTAAAGGCATGCACCACCACCGCCCAGCTAAGGAATTAATCATGTACTCTGGCCCATATGGGGAACGAACTGAAGGAATTGTTGCTGACTGTTTAAGTTGTGTTGAAGTCCGAGTAGTGAACATAATTTATTATAATTTATTTCTTTGAAAAGAATAATAACCCAAGGAATTAATCAGGTAGGGTGGGCTCTAAGGAATAGTTACAAGTCAGTAATGAAGTGGGTTGAGTAAAGACTTAACCATTTTGGGTAAACTGAGTGTTTGTTCTGATCTGGAAGTTTGGCCTGGAGGTAATACACATGGAGGCACTGTGGCTTTTTCCATGGGAGAAGCATTGGCTAGTTCCTAGGCTTTCAGCCCTGTAGGTGCCTGGCCACGTGGAAGTGAAGAATGGCTATCAGTGAGTGTTAGTGTCCCTGGACCAGGGGTACAGGAGTAGGAAATCAGGGCTCCACCAAAGAAAAAGGAACTGGGTGTCAGCTAGAGAGTTAGACTTGATCAGAGCAGGAACTGGGTGTCACCTAGAGAGTTAGACTTGATCAGAGCAGGGGCTCAGCTGGGAAGGAAGGCTGTGTGAAGCAATGTGCTATCTCAGGGAAGTTGTTTAACTAACATGGAGGTGCTTACAAGACGGTAGCCATGGCTAACAGTATCCACAACATTTTCACCTTCCTAGATATTTGCCCATATGTCTTTCTCTCTTTCCTAGTATCTTCAGTTGTGCTTTTTAAATTTTTAACATAATTTCTTTATTGATTCTCTGGGAATTTCACATCATACACCCCAATTCTGCTTGTCTTCTAGTCTCCCCATATCTGCCTCTTATTCTTGTAGCATCCCCTGCAAAAGAAAATTAAAAAGAATTAAAACCAAACCAAACCAAATCAACCAACCAAATAAACAAAAAACCTCTTCCCTCTTCTGTCAGGGTCCGTTGCCCCAACATAAAAACTACTTTTCCCTAACTCGACTGGTACGGAGGCACGGGAAGTAATTAGACACAGTTCACACAGCAATATCGGAAGGACATCTCAGGCTTCCTCCATTCCTGAAGATCAACCTGCATTTATTATTCAAACACCTTTTATCCCCCAGGTAAACCAAGGTAGAAACTCATTAATATTCTCTTTCCCGGGCAACACCTGCAACTTAAGTCACCAGCTTGGAATCAACACCTCTCCCCAGGCGATCTACATATTAACAAAAGGGAAGAGCAATCCATCCTGAGTCTTTTGTTAGGTGGCTACCAGTGGTCTGCAGGATTGCAGCTGCCCTGGAAAGCATGGCCAGAGAACCTGGCTGCAAGTATGTTGTATGAAATATGGGCCTACACTCTTCTGTCTTTCTTGCCTCTCCAACACCTCTTCATTTATCTTAGTGACATTGGGATCCACAGTGTGTACACAGTGTCTTAGTTAGGGTTTCTATTGCTGTGAAGAGACATCATGACCACAGCAACTCTTATAAAGGAAAACATTTAAATGAGGTGGTAGCTTACAGTTTCAGAGATTTAGTCCATTATCATCACGGTGGGACATGGCAGCATGCAGGCAGACATGGTGCTGGCTACATCTTGAACAGAAAGCAACAGAAAGGGGACTGAGACACTGGGCAGTGTCTTGAGCATATAAGAGGCCTCAAAGCCCTCCACCACAGTGACACACTTCCTCCAATGAGACCACACCAACTCCAACAAGTTCACTCTTCCTAAAAGTTCCACCCCCTGTGAGATTATGGGGACCAATTACATTCAAACTACCATACACTGTGTACCATTTTCTACGATCAGTCTTTCTTGCAAATGTTTGTTGTAATGAGTCATTGGTTTGGTTCAAAGCCTCTGGTTTCTGGTACACCATCATCACTGGATCCTCACCAAAACTCCTCTCAGATATCTAGAGGTTGCCCCAAGACATGGAGATCCTGCAGCTATTGCTCTACTAGACTAGTCCCTTTCTATACTCCAGCATGACAGAGATGGGGTAAATGTTACAATGGATCAACCCAAAGCTCTGGATGTGTGCTTGGGTGGTAACTGAGCTGGTCAGTCTGGGCCATTGGGGCCACCTTCCTCAGGTGAGTGGTGGAGCCAACTTGCTATGTACCTGCCATCGGGGCCAGTTTCTTATGGCTGTGGTGAGGGGTTGGGCCATCTCTCCTGAGTGTAGGGGCCAGCTCTCCCATGAGGGTCAGGCCCATCTCTCTTGCTGTAGTGTCTACTGTAGCACAGGGCTTTCCTAGGGCTTTCAAAGGGCTAGGCTGGCTCAACCTGGTCCTTGGATTTCATGGTTCCTATTGTTCCCTGTGGCAACATGGGCTATAGACATCAACACAGACCCCAACTGCAGCAGGACTGTGGACCCAGACATGGCCCTCATCAGCAGCTTGGGCCAGGATGATGCCATGGCCTGGGTGGCAGCACAGGCCACTCAGATCACCATGACCCCAGTTGCAGCTTGGCCCTTGGATGCTGGAAGGCCTTGATGGCTGGTCAGAGGTTGTACTCTATCATGGCCTGGCAGCTTTTTCCAAAAGCTAGGTGACATAGAGATTCCTCCCTCCCCAGTGAAACTTACTGCTCTCTGCCTGCCCTTATCTGGAGAATGTCCCTGGACTGGGAGGACTGACCTTTTTTGAAAGCTGTCTCTAAGTTGGATGCCTGATTTATTTTTAGTTTGACCATTGGCACAGATTTCCTGCTAGAAGTCTTGGGATAGGAGCTCTGCTATAAGATTCTACTGCCACGATGGAGAACCCATCAACAATGACACCAGGACCTATCTCTTCTGCATGTATTATCTTTTTGAGAACCAAGTCTTTTTGAATGCACTCCTTCCTAGGCCAGGAGGGATGGGGGTGGGCCTTGGACTTCCAACAGGGCAGGGCACCATGCCCTCTTTCAAGGAAGAAGGGGGAGGGAGGAGGGGTGGGGGAGGTAGTGGGAGGGGACCGGGAGAAGGGGAAGAAAGGAAAAAAAAATTTTATTTCTTTAATTATGTTCTTGAATGGAAAAAATAAAACAAAACAATGTATGGAAAAAAAAGAAATAATGGTTAAAAAACAGAAACTCAGGGAGCTGGAGAGATGACTCAGTGGGTTAAGAATACTGTCTGCTCTTCCAGAGGTCCTGAGTTCAATTCCCAGCAACCACGTGATGACTCACGACCATCTGGAATGAGATCTGGTGCCCTCTTCTGGCCTGCAGGTGTACATGCAGGCAGAACACTATACACAATAAATAAATAAAATTCTAAAAAAAAAAGACATCAGCCCACTGGGGCTTGGTCTCTTATATAAAAACAAACAAACAAACAAAAAACCAGAAACTCAGAAGACAATAAAATACGATGATAAAAATATGAATATACATATGTAACACAAACATGTTTGTACTAAAATTTCTTGTTCTGAAAAATCAATAGTCATGTGAAAATTAGGATAAAATCATCTATCATGTAAGAGAATTTGGAAGATTTGGAATATGTGATATTAATTAAAGTTTGCAAACATGTATGGCATGTATTAAAAGTTAATATGATAAAAAAAGATTCTACTGCCACATATGAAGCCTTGTGATAGGAGCATGCCACTTAATGCAAATTAAGTTTGGTATCCAGGCTTCCCAACCCTATATATTTTATATCCTTGCCACCTTCACTTCTTTCTTTCCTCATCTTTCCACAGTATGTGAACCATTCTGCTTCTCTTTTTTCTCCCGTTTCTCCACCACACATTATAATGGCATCTACCATGTCTTCCTACCAGTCCAAACCTTGAGGACCCAAGTTGGCCTGTGGGTGGCTTCCATCCACCAGAGAGGAATGACATCAGGTGGACTGTGGATGTCTTCTTCAACTGTATTCTATTCCCATAAGGCATACAAGGCTCAATACTTTTATTAACATTTTCAAAACACAAAATTGCATTTTACTGAAAAAAAAAAAAACCTGACAATTGTGTGGTGGTTTGAAAGAACATGGCCCCCAGAGGGAGTGATACTATCAAGAAGTACGATCTTGTTGGAGGAAGTGTGTCACTGTGAGGGCAGACTTTGAGGTCTCTTTTCTTAGGCTTCACTCAGTGTGACAGTCAGTTGACTTGCTGCTGCTTCTGGTCAAGATGTAGGCAGCTCCACATCTGCCTGGGTGCTGCCATGGTCCCTGTCATGATGATAATGGACTGAACCTCTGAAACTGTAAGCTGCCACCTCAATTAATTTTTTTTGTAAGTGTTGCCATGGTCATGATGTCTTTTTATAGCAATAAAAGAAGCCTAACTAAGACAGAAGTTGGTACCAGAAGTAGGATATTGCAGTGATAGGCAGAACATGTGTTTGTTTGGAGGAATTTGGACTTTGCTACATTGGGTTATGAAAGCAGTGGAGTGCTTTAAACACTGCTTAATGAACTGTTAGGGGCTCAAGAGGTTTCAGAGACAATTTTTTATTATGTTACCTGGAAATAGTTCTTGTGATATTTTGGTGAAGAAAGTGGCTTCCCTTTGCCCTTGTCCAAAGAGTCTGCCTGAGGTTAATTTGAAGAATTTTGGATTAATTTCATTGGCAGAAGAAATCTCAAAAAAGCCTAGTATAGACTCTCTCGTGTGGATATTAGTGGTAACTCTAATGAAGATTTATAATGAAAAGTAGCAAGCTGAGCATGGTAAATTACAAAAAGTATAGTTTGAGGAGAAAAAAAGCACAAGGCTAAGTTCTATGCTCAGGGAGATAAATGGATTAAGAAATGGAATAAAGGGAGTGGTTACCTCAGGACAAAATCCCACCCAGTTAAATTTCCAACTTGAGGAAAAAAAAAAAAAAACAAGGAAGAAAAGCTTATTGTCAGGTGTGGTGGTGCATGCCTTTAATCCCAGCACTGGGTTTCAGGACAGCTAAGCTTAGGCAGTTAAAGAAAGCTGGTGAAGATTTAACTGAACAAGAGAGCCGTGTTCCAGCCCCAGTAAGCAGAACTGGTTAGCTTTGGTCACATGATGATGTGGGATTCCCCTCTGTATGCTGTGAATACCATTGATTAATAAAGAATCTGCTTTGGGTCTCTTGCAGTGTAGAATAGGGCAAGGGGGGAATTCCAAGCAAACAGATGTAAAGAGAGAGTAGGAAGAATCAATGAGACACCACGTAGCCACCATAGGAGACAGACACACCCTTAACTTTGCTGGTAAACCACGAGTCTTGAGGTAAAATATAAAATAATGGAAACGAGTTAACTTAAGATATGAGAGTGAGCCAGAAATATGTTTAAGCTATTGGCCAAACAATATTGCAAATAATATAGTTTCTGTGTGATTATTTTGGGTCTGGGTAGCTGGTTACGAACGAGCAGCCTCTGCCTACAAATTGGCCTACAGTCAACAATATGGTTCTGGCTTTGGAGTTAAAGAAAGAAGAAATGCATTGTTGAATTTTTCTCCACACTTAAAGAAAGCTGCTGAGGCCAGGTATGTGTCAGGGGTGTCCCTGAATGGAGGCCTAATAGAGAGGCCATTGCATGAAGCTGTGAAGTTGAAGCCTGAACTACCTTGAAGAATCCAAGATGTTAGAGATGCCAGAGTCGTGGGATACCTGCTGAGGAGAGCTGCTAACAGGGAGTGGAACCAGCCCAAGAGAAAGAAGTATTTTGCAGTCAAACCTCATTGGAGTTGGAGATCTAAAGAACATTTTGACATTAGTCATGGAGACGCAAAGATTGGAGTGTGCCCAGCTGGGTTTTGGTTTTGCTTTGGTCCGGTATTTCCTCACTATGCTCCTTCCCTACATTTTGGAAGGACATTGTATATCCTGTGTCATGATATATTGGAAGTATGAGATCTGTTTTTTTTTATTTTGATTTTTTTGATAGGGGGATTAAGAGATTATCATGCATTTCAGATGAGATTTTGGACTTTGAAACAAGTTGAGACTATTAATTTGAACTGAATGCATTTTTGCATTATGATACAGCTACAAGCCTTTGGGGGCCAGAAAGTGGAATGTAGTAGTTTGAAAGAAAATGGCCCCCAAAGGGAGTGGCACTATTAGGAGATATGGCCTTGTTTGAGTAGGTGTGCTCTTGTTGGAGGAAGGGTGTCACTGTGGGGGTGGGCATGGTCTTTGTTCTCAAGCTTTTCTCAGTGTGACAGTCAGTTGACTTTCTGCTGCTTCTGGTCAAGATGTAGGCAGCTCCACATCTGCCTGGGTGCTGCCATGGTCCCTGTCATGATGATAATGGATTGAACTTCTGAAACTGTAAGCTACCACCTCAATTAATTGTTTTCTTTGTAAGAGTTGCCATGATCATGGTATCTCTTCACAGCAATAAAAAAAGCCTAAGATACATTGTTAACTAATCCCATCAAAGACAGGGAAATTACATACCTAGATTTCATTGTCAATTTTCCTCTAAGTGAATAAACTTTTAAATGCTAAATCCTATGAGACAGAAATGAACTTTATTCTGCCTTTTGACCACGTTAATTTTTTTCTTTTCTTTTTTTTTTTTTTTTTTTTTTGGTTTTTCAAAACAGGGTTTCTCTGTGGCTTTGGAGCCTGTCCTGGAACTAGCTCTGTAGACCAGACTGGCCTTGAACTCACAGAGATCCGCCTGCTTCTCCCTCACAAGTGCTGGGATTAAAGGCGTGCGCCACCACCGCCCGGCGACTAGGTTAATTTTTAAAGATTTGCTTATTGTTATTGTAGTGTCTGGCCTCTTATTGGCCACGCCCACTCCCAGCTTCCAGCCTCTGACCCTAACTCTCGGCCTCTCTTCCTCTTCCGCTCTCACGGGAGCAGCAGCTGCTTCTCTCCCCTCTCCCCCCTTCCCTCTATCTCCCTGTCTCTCTCTGTCTCTCTTTCCATCACCCATCTAATAAATGTTTAACTCTGCAT